>JAODAL010057539.1:0-22618 GCA_025379985.1 Phyllomedusa bahiana
TAATTAATAGCTGATTAGCAATGGGTTGCTCTCTCCGATGTACTTCACGAAACAGATTGACACTGGTGTTTCAGGCAAGACGCATAAGAGAACAAATACTCTGCAACCATTGCTAGAAGAAGTGCAACCATTGCTGATGGTTCAACTGTTATGATCTGGGGGGGGGATTTTTTTTGCACTATTCTCTGGGCCCAATCATCCATATGGAAGGAGCTCTCAACTGATTTAGGTATGAATCCATCTTTGCCAATAAAGTTCACCCATGCATGCGAAGATCTTCTGGCAGGAAAATGCAACAGATGACATGGCTAGAAATGTCTAGCTTTTGTTTGAAGAGCATGAACAAGACTTCCAAGCACCACAATGAACCTTTAGTTCTCAAGACTTGAACCCATTTGAGCATATTTGGGATCACCTTAATCAATGTGTTTGCTTTAAGAACACTTCCCCACTCAGCTGAGAAATGCAGTCAGCATGGCTCCAGATGCCGGGACCTTATTGAGTCACTCCCAGCCCTTCAAGCTGCTTTCCATGCTGCACTTGGTGGTTATTCTGAATATTATGGTCATATTAATAATGTGATTTGTCGGTGTTTATAGCTTTTTGCTCAGAGAGGAGACAACTGGTAGTCATAGAGTCCTTAACTTTGTGTCAAGTACATGTAGTATATAGAATGGTGCCGCACACCTTTGGAGCTGTATGGGTGCTCAATAAAAAGCAAAATGGCTAAAGTCCAGTATAAAGATAATTCACAGCACTCCTAGGGTAGTGATAGTAGATGAAAGTTTATTCAATCAAAGGCAATAAAGTGTCAGTTAGTGGTGGGAGATACAGAGACGAGCGGTGGAGAGACTCCAAATACTTAGTGTGAAACTTGTGTTTGCTTGTTTTCTTTCAGAGGTAGCATAATGGTTGACCCATAGTTGGGCACATTAAGGGTTTATGCACATAGCATACCGACATTTGTTTGTTTGTTAGGTTATTTAGAATCCATGAGTAAAGGATATTGTGGCATACTTCCTGAATATCATGCTATAGGGTATCCTCCCATTTTGATGCCTACAATGACTATGAGGTATAGGGTGGACAAAAGAAGGGCTTTTTTTTACTAGCAAGGTTTTTCTCAGCTTCCCCTGTGTTGGTCATTCAGTTTTTTTCTAGCTGGATTTAAACACTATTATTAGTTCAAGCTAAAGAATTGTACGCAGCACGAAAAAGACACAGATTTCATCAGCTTTTTTTTGCAATGGGCAACATCATTTAGCTAATGTTGATCCCTTTTTTGAATTTTAATTTTTTTAACTGTGGAAAAGAATGGCATACTAGTAAAACATAACTTTCCCGTGGTGATTGTACAGGATGGGGAACATATGAGCCATACCTGGTAACCAAATGACGGGGCCCAATCCACCTCAACTTTCCCTGCAGCTGACAGTTGGGTGCTTTTGGAAAAGGTAAGTAAAAAGGGTGTTTATTTTTTTCCTGTAAATACAAAGCCCAAACAGTGGTTACTTTTATTTTCAATTTAATTGGTTTTGTTTGGTTAATTTTCAAAGAAGTAAATATGGTCTTGTTAACGCCGGGAACAGCAAAAATTCCATGATCAGTATTTTACCACTGGACTTCCAATCTCAAATGCAAATTCAATCAAAAAAAGAAACTAGCACCATATTCAATTTAAACAATCTATGAAGTTTATTCACGCGTGTTTGTACATGTTATGTTTCAGTCCTTCACCACTATGGTTTTTTTTTTGTGAACTACATTAAACATATAAAAAATTCAGAAAGGTGCAGGAATTGTAGGCTATTGTAGGAAATGCCATAAATTGAAAGGGGTCGGGCCCCCACCCTACACCTATCTTGAGAATAAAAATCTCCTTAAAAACAGAAAAAGGGGTTTGGGAAATCCCGCATTTGGTTCAACAGGAGTTCTAAGTATAGCCAGGCATACTTTATCAATATGTCATAAATGTGTGAGATGGAAAACCCATTTAATCAATAATTTATTTGTACTTCGAAGTGGTTGTGCTAAAAATGAAAATAATCCATTTATGGCAATATTAATAGAAAAAGAAAATATTTTTGGCTCTTGAAATGTGACAATAAAAAACTATTTTTTGTCTTAAATTGTGCTATTATTGTGCAAAGTAGTAAAAAATAAAAAAAACTACACATATTTATTATCCCAAAACTAACATAAAGCTGGTTATTGCTTCACTCTTAGGAGGGAGATTATTGCTATCTGGTCCAGTGTTTCCAGTTATGCTTCTGGGCAGTACTTCATTTTTACACATACAGTGGGGAAAATAAATATTTGTTACACTGGAGATTTTGAAGTTTTTCCCCCCTACAAAGAATGGGGGGAAATCTTTTTTTTTTTGGCAACTTCAATGGGAAAGACAGAATCTAAAAAAAAAAAAAAAAAACCCGAAAATCACATTGTATGATTTTAAAAAAATTTTTTGCAAATTTTTTCATTAAATAAGTATTTGTCACCCACTAACCCAAAAAAAAATGGCTTCTCAAGACCTTAGGTAAATGTATATTGGGTTTTTTTCCCCCTTTTAGCGTAAAAGCACCTAAAATGACATCTACAAAAAAAAGGGTAATGCTCCTAATGAATGTGTAAGGCGTATTGTTCGCAAGACTCAACACTTTCGAATGTGTCTAACATGAGGAGGCATTCTGGGGGCGTGTTGCACCACACTCGTATTATTTGCACATATTTCAAAGTGGTTCGGAAAAACTGGCCATTATGCGAAAGGCAATCTATTTCAATGTGGCTGTCTGAGCCCGGGATCGAAAAGGGGGCTAGATTTGCCCTTAGGGGAAAAAAAAGACCCTTATTTTTAATTAAAACCAGTACAATCATTAAAAGTAATTTCTGGTAATTATCAAACTGTATAAAATTAAATTATTTAAATTTAATAAAAAAGTTATAATATAAAATTTGTATAAAATATATAATATCCCAAAAATATAAAAATAACTCCTATAAAATGCATTTAAATTTTATAGAATCTAAAACTAGTTTTACATTAAATAACCCACTGATTTATTTTTACTACATTAAATTTTAAATTTATTTTTGCTGCTCTCACCCTCTATTCTACATGTAAATACAGCAAGAGCCGACACACCACAGGTCTTGCTGGGACCTGTGGTCCACCAAGCAAGATCAGTACCATAGTTTCTATTCAATGACATGCTATTCTAATGACTTTTCTTTTATTCCCAGCCTATCTATAGCCTTTATACATGTTAGGTGCATTACTAATGTTCCTAAGTTTTGTAATGCGCCTAATACATAGTCGAGGCGCGTCAAACTTTAGACTCCATTTGTAATCACACAAAAACCGCTTTCATACATTCAGGCGCATCATAAACTGAAAACAAGACTCTATAATTCACTTTGAAGCGCCTTTCTTCATACATGTCTCCCTTAGTTTTTCTTTAAGAAGCTTTCCTACTCTGCACTCGTTACTTGTATTAATTGCACCTGTTTTAACTTGTTATCTTTATAAAAAAAACACCTGCCCACACACTATCAATCACACTGCAACCTCATCATCATGGCCAAAGAGCTGTCCAAAGACACCAGGGACAAAACTGTAGACCTGCACAAGGCTGGGATGGGCAAAAGGACAATAGGCAAGTAGCTTGGTGAGAAGGCAACAACTGTTGGTACAATTATTACACAATGAAAGAAACACAGGATGACTATTTTTCTCAGTCTATGGCTGCATACAAGATCTTGAGAAAGGTCAGGAATCAGACCAGAACTGTGTGGGAGGACCTCATCAATGACCTGAACAGAACTGGTACCACAGTCACAAAGATTACTGTTAGTAAAACACTGGACCATCATGGATTAAAATCCTGCAGAGCACATAAGGTCCCCCTGCTCACACCAACATATGTTCAGGTCCATTTGAAATTCACCAATGACCATCTAGATAATCCACAGGAGTCATGGGAGAAGGTCATGTGGTTAGATGAGACTAAAATAGAACTTTTTGGTATCAACTCCACTTGCCGTGTTTGCAGGAAGAAGAAGGATGAATACAATCCCAAGAACACCAACCCAACCGTGAAGCATGAGGGTGGAAACATCATACTTTGGGGGTGCTTTTCTGAAAAAGGGGACAAGACAACTGCAACATATTGAAGCGAAGATGGATGGGACCATGTATCATGAGATTTTAGCCAACAATCTCATTCCCTCAGTAAAAGCATTGCAGATGAGTTGTGACTAGGGCTTCCAGCAGGACAATGACTTGAAACACACAGCCAGGGCAACTAAACACACAGCCAGGGCAACTAAGGAGTTTCTTTGTAAGAAGTATTTCAAGGTCCTGAAGTGGCCTTGCCAGTCTCTGTACTTGAACCCCATCAAAAATCTTTGGAAGGAGCTGAAACTCAATGTAGCCCAGAGACAGCCCCAAAGCCTGAAATATCTGGAGAAGATTTGTATGGAGGAGTGGGCCAAAATCCCTGCTGCATTGAGTACAAACTTGGTCAAGAACTACAGGAAACGTCTGACCTCTGTAATTGCAATCAAAGGTTTCTGTACTAAATATTAAGTTTTGTTTTTCTATTGTATCAAATTCTTAGTTAATTTGGATTTTCTTACATTACGTATTTAAAAATCAAACATCTGGATTATTTTAGATTCTGTCTCACAGTTGAAGTGTAGTTATGATTAAAAATACAGACCTCTCCATTCTTTGTAGGTGGGAAAACTTTCAAAATTACAAGTGTGTCAAATACTTATTTTCCCCACTGTATAATCTTGAATGGGGTGTTCAACAAGATCATGTTGGTATAATGATCATATTAATTTCAAATATTATATTTACCTTATTAAATATATGCAAAAGAAGATAAGAGAGCATAGTTGGGAAATATATTAATAGAAAATAAACATACATTAAGTGCCACTTTAATGCATATCATGAATTCTGTTCCTGATGGTTGGCACATTTTTTTTTGTAATAATAATTTGCATAGCAATGTACTGAGAGGGTACCACTTTTAAAATAAATGAAAGGTGTTTATTTGAAAAATGTGACCTTTAGGTGTATTGTTCTTCATAATGGAGAAGTTTCTTGAAAGTACATTTATACTTCCAAGCACTGCATGAACTCAGGGGGTGAACTTTCCCATTATTCAGGTTGTGGAAAGAAAGAATGAAACCAATAACTAGGACTTCACAAGGTCTTAATTTAGTAGTGAGTCATTATGTATATCTCTCACTTCTATTTACAAAGTAGCCACTCAAAAATATAGAGTGTGAAAACTCGGTTCATTTTTTTTAATGTCAAAAGAATTATTTGACCACCAAAATCCATAGCATTACCTTATCTGACGATGTAGTCAGATAAGGTAATTGATCATAATAACGTTTGATTTAACAAATTACTAAACGTCTGAAAAAAATCAGTTTTTCAACTTTGGAATGGTAGGCTATGCTTATTTAAATGTTCAGTTACATCAGATAAAAATAACAGATTTTGCAATGATGATGCAATGATACAATGGTAAGTGACAGACATTTCTTCTGTTTTTGAGATGTGTTAAAAGAAACAGGCATATTGTATCAGACTAGCCAAATTCTACCACAATTAATGTCAGTCTCCCAAAGTAGAAAGTCTAACTGTATCCACCTCACTGATACTCTCAAACCATTCTGTTAAAAAGTCCGTATAATCTTTATTGTATTGTTGACAGGTGATTTACTCAATAATAGAGATTGTTTTATAAAGTGTCGTAGAAACAAAACACAGATGTTCTTCTGCTTGGTAGAACTCTAGTCCCCAAGGGGCAGCAAACACAATGATGCCATGAAATGATGATTACACACATGGTTCCAACCATGGTTCCAACCAATTGCAAAAGGAATTAAAAGGATTATCTGATGTTAGAAAAAAAATGGTCCTATATAAAATGATTATGAAAAAAAAACAATACTAGCCCATTGGCAATATGAGCAAACTATTCCTAAACTTTCCAGTTTGAGGAAAGGGTAAGTCCTACATCAAGAAATCACAGAAAACAATAATTGGTTTCAATGTGGGTTCCACTATGAAAATGTACTGTCAATACCCTATTAAAATGTAACTTTTAATTAGATATTTTTTTAAAAAATTCAAAACTAATGCACAAATCTTATGAAGTAGATCAAACTATACATAAGACAATGGGATAATAAGGATAATCATGATAACTTAGCATATCCTAATACATTGGATTTAATAAAATATAATAGGGCTATCCTTGTACACTATCCCTATGTATACTTTGGGGAGACGGAGAAATCATCCCAATAAGGGTGACCCCACCTATTGAAGGGTCATCCTATATATCTCTAAATTACTCCCTACAATCACTGATGCAAAAGCTACCACATATGCAATGCAATGTCATAATATCTATCCTGGCATGTTTCTCCCTCACTGTCCAACCGAGGGTTAATCAGGGGATATAATCCAATTAGTTATTAGATGGAAATATATAAGCTGGTTCCACTGATATTGGAAAATGCTCCCAGATAGCTTGGCCAATATAAAGTGCCGTGACATCATCAGGATTTGGATTCTTAGCGGTGATCAGGTCGTATTATGACTGTCACTGCATTGTATACATGGTAGCTTTTGCATCATGAGTTTTTTCTTTTTTTTTTTGGTTTTGTTCTTTTTGGTTTTGGGGGGGGGGGGGGGGGGGGGGGTGGGGGTTTTTGTTTTATAAAAAATAAGTAATTTAGGGATATATTGGGTGAGCCATCGACAGGTGGGAATGCCCTTATCGGGATGACTTCTCCACCTCCCCAAGGGATACATAGAGATAGTGTACAGAGATAGCCCTATTGTATCCGATGCATTAGGATATGCTAAGTTATCATGATAACCCTTTCTCTCACATAGTCTTATGTATAGTTTGATATACTCCATAAGATTTGTGCCTTGGCTGGGAGTTTTTTAAAGTATCTAATTAAAATTTATTTTTTAATAGGGATTCTTTTTTGCTTTTTCGGCAGTGAATTTAAGTCCTACAATCTATTGGTATAGGAATGTCAGAAATCATATACCCATAAAGGACAAGCAGTCTTAGAATGTTTCGGAAAACTTCCGGTTTCTGAACGAGTCGAACTTGGGGTACTTCGGGTGAACCGAAGTGTGGCTTTGATTGATAAAATGGGCAGCGAGCACATGGCGTTACATGGGGCAAAGCACTCTGGGAGGAAGAAGGGGCATAGCCCTCATGACATGTGAAAAATAAGCCATCAAGACTGGCGGTGAATTCTGATGACGTCACAGCACTATAAAGTCCGGGCGCGACGCTGGGAACTCATACCGCACTCACTGTACGTGATCGGGAAGGTGCTGCCGGCCTGAAATGTTACTGAAGAACATGATTTTTATACAGCAATTTTTGAGGGAGTCTCAGCTTGTCTCAGATACGCTTCTCTTAAGCGTTCTATTTGCTAAATTTTTTTGGTTATTGACTGAAATCATTGTGCGTCCACTGCGAGCTACATATAGCCGTTTAAATCCTATCTGCTCACAGCACCTTGAATTTCCAGGGGGATCTAATCCAGTAACTGTTGCATTCATTTAAAAGAAACAGCGTTTTTACAAGTACAAATACCCACTTCATTTTTGGCTGCTCAATTCTATTGCCGCAATTTACCTCCAGGGGTTATTTAACGTTGTTATTGCACTGTGTGAATCCCAATCAGCCGTCTTGTCAACGCCAAAATATATCATTTTTCCTGTAGCATAATTCACAACAAATGATTAATACAATTTTATCTCTTATTGTGTGGATAAAAAACACCCATTGTAACACGCTACAAAAGCTACTAGTTTGTGTGGCATCAATTGTTTGTCGCAATTTAACATCCATGGGTTACATTAAGCGTTGTTTTTTCAGCTGTGGTGAATCCCAAGAAACCGTCATTTTCAACGCCAAAATAAATACATTTTCCTGTAGCATAATCACAAGCTAAGGGTTAAGTACAATTTTTATACTCTTATTGTGTGGCGTAAAAAACACCGCAATGTAACACTCTACAAACCTACTAGTTTGATGTGCTCAATTGTTTTGCCGCAATTTACATCCATGGTATAAATTAACGTTGTTTTTACAGCTGTGGTGAATCCCAAAAACGTCATTTTCAAACGTCAAAATAATATACATGTTTTCCTTGTAGCATAATTCACAAGCAAAGGACAATTTACAATTTTATCTTTGTTGTGTGGCTTAAAAAACACCGCATTGTAACCTGCACAAAGCTACAATTTTTAGGTTGCTCAATTCTTTGCTGCAATTTACATCCAGGGATCAATTAAGCGTTGTTTTTCCAGACTGTGGTGGCTCCCAAGAAACCGTCATTTTCAACCCAAAATAAACATTTTTTTCCCGTACATAATTCACAGCAAAAGGTTAATTACAATTTTTATCTCTTGTTGTGTGGCGTAAAAAACACTGCATTGTAACACCTACAAAGCTACTAGTTTGTGGTGGCTCAATTCTTTGACAGCAATTTTTACATCCAGGTAATTAGCGTTGTTTTTCAGCTGTGGTGATCCCAAGAAACCGTCATTTTCAACCTCCCAATAAAAATAAAAAATAATAATAAAAAACATTTTTTCCTGTAGCGATAATTCACAAGCAAAGTTAAATTACAATTTTATCACTTATTGTGTATGTCATAAAAAACACCGCATTGTAACACGGTAACAAAGCTACTAGTTTGTGGTGGCTCATTGTTTTGGCGCAATTTACATCCATGTTAATTAATGCTTGTTTTTTCAGCTGTGGTTGATCCTAAGAAACTGTCATTATTCAACGCCAAAATATAATACATTTTTCCAGTAGCATAATTTCATCTATCGAAATGTTTTAATTACAATTTTTTCTCTTGTTTGTGTGGCGTAGAAACAACGGCAATTGTAAACACGCTAACAAAGCTGTAGGTTGTGTTGCTCAAATCTGCGCAATTTATATACCAGGGTTAATTAAGCGTTGTTCTACAGTTGAACTCCAGTAAAGAAACTTTGTTTTCACCGCCACAGAAGAAATTCTGTAGCATAATTCATATCCCGAAGGGTTAATTAAGCCCAGTTTGTGGCTTTTATATTCAGTAAAATACTCAGAGTTTTTAAACGGCACAATACAAGTCAATTTTTCTGCCCATTGTGGAGCGCAATTATATCCAAGGGTTACCAAGCATGTTACTGTGTTCATTTGGTGTCAATACAGGGTGTGTATTTATCATATACAGATCTTCATCAAACAGTGTCTGTACATTTTAGAACAAACAGTAGCAGACAGAGAGGTGGCGGCTCTTCAGCCTGCGAGTGGCAGAGCACAAACATCCGAGGCCCAAACGCAGCACAGCAAGGGGACATCGCAGCTGGGTCACTCGGTGAGGCCACAAACTGCCGCTGTCATCCTACGGCCATGTTTTGTTCAGCAACCCAATGGTTTCATGATTGGTTGATAGGTCATCCACTTCCTCCAGATTACATCTGACAACCCCAGCCAAGAGAGGTCGGTTGGTGAACGTTCCAGACACAACCCTTAGTTGGCATGCCCGGAAGCGGGTCAACGGCCCTCACCTGTCAATAATCCGCCTCTGTCCTATCCGGTCCCTTAGCCAGAGATCTACTATGTGGGTCTGGGCTCACGCCACTATATCGCGAGGATGGAACAATTTGAGAGGGCATCAGCAGCTACATGGCATCGCAGAAATGGGCCACTATCCCTGCTTCTTTCAGTACGGTTGGCAAGTATAGATTTTGAGATGTGGCACGGGAGGTCATGATGTGAGGGGGTCTGCCTCTGCATACCAAGCCGGTTATGAGACAGCAGTGACGATGAAACACAAATAGATGATATGTAGCCGACCGCACTTGGGAGCCGGGGAGGCAAGGGCTTCATCATCTTCCAGGAGAAGAGGGCGTCAGCTTGCGTGTTCAGCAGCGTCGCAGCCATCAAGTGGATGTGTGGCCGTGAGTCAACAGGGTAGCAGCAGTGTGAGGCGTCGGGACCTGGCGGCCACGGGTAAAAAAACCCGCATCGCAGGTCCAAGAAAGTACGGCACGAGTGGGGTTTGTTGGGTGGGGGCGTCAGGAGGCAGCGGCGGCAGTAGTCTCTCCGTGCGGAGCGTTTGGCGGTAAAATCCGATATTCGCAGTGTGGCAGTTCTTTTGCTAAGACACCGAGGAGCCGAATATGGGTATAGGTAGAATCTGTCATGCAGAAAGTAAGCGTGGCCAAAGTAGCTAACGTTGGCACCACGGCCCTGCGTCCCACCACATGCACTTCACCATCCGTGGCCTGGGAGTAACTTGCTCCGATGTGGTGGTCCATCCTCCGCCGCAGCAACATCAAGCATCAGCACGCCGCAGAGGCACGCATGCCATTGCGCCAGTCCGAGGGTTCCACCCACCTCTGCATAAAGGAGCTGTTTTTCTCTTGACATCAATCTCCCTCCCGATGCCCTTGCTCCTACGCTACTCATGCCCAGCAGTCGTTCAGTGAGGCATTGGCAAAGAGACAACAGTATGGTTGTCCAACCATCCGAAGTTGCAGCAGCTGAACGTGCCTCCTGTCCAAGTTGTTGGTAACTGCAGTCCCTCCCTTTTCCAAATGGTGGGACTCTGCAGCCGTCAGAGAACTAATGCTTGTCCGCGCCTAGCTGGAGAGTTTCCAAGCGTAATTTCTTTTCCAAAAAGGCAGTACAGCACTTCATAAATATTTAGAAACAGAAGGTGGGCCATGTCCTGAGCTTATCGTTTTGTTCCAAGGCATCAGCAGCGCAGACGTCTGGAGCTGATAACTACGGTCAGGGCCAGTACATGTCCTTTACGGCCCACTGGGTGATTGGTGCTTCCGGCCAGGCACACCAACAACAGGACAGGATATGACGACTTTCTCCTCACACGTTGACAAACTGCTGCTCTTGCGCCAATGTCCGCCTCCTCCTCCTTCCACCACCCTCTCCAGCCTCCACAAGTACTGCTCCATCATTACCACAAGTGTAGGGCACCGTTGTCACGCAGTTCTACACCTGGCCTTGCCTCGGCGAACGAATCACACAGGGGAGGAACTGCTCCGCCCCCCGTCCCCCCCCAAAAAATAGCAGCAAGAAATCGATGTGTGGTCTTTCTCCGCGCCACTGCAAATCGTGAACCATGGTGACTGGACACAGGAAACATGGGATCCATCCTGCACTGAGAGGGATTGACCATGTCGCCTGCATGGCGGCATTGTTTTCAATCTGGTTGTGAAAAGGTTCTGAAGTCTTCCACAGATCTTCAGAACATTCTGAAAATGGCCAGGAAACTGATACATGCACATTATCCATTCGTTAGCAAAGCCAGGAACACCCTCCTCGAGTGCAGAGCGGCAGAACGGCCTCCTCAACACCACTCTGATATGCGATGTTTATCCACCCCATTTGGAAATTCCAGCCTGCACATGTTGGACCGACTGTATGAACAGAGAAAGGCCATTAACGATATTTTGATGATCAGGCAGACAAAAGTACCGTCCCCTGTGTAACTATGACGTCAGCCAGTGGCAGCATCATCGTGACACCTCCCGTTTGTTGAGGCCATTCTGAGGATGCCACGTTATTTGTCAGTCGCCAGGACTACGGTATGAATAACGTCATTCCACTGCTTCATGTCCTGGAACAGATGCTAAAGATCTGTCTGGGCAGGGACTGGAAACTGGCGACAACACTCGCGCCACATAGCTCTGGTGGGGACTGAAATAGGAGGAGGAAGGAGGAAAATTGTGAGCCGAAGCATTGTCTAGGTGAAATGAGTGGATTTTTCTAACCCAGGACAAGAGAGGAGGTGATCAGAGCACTGGAGGAGCTAGATGGCTGAAGAGGAAGACGGGGCAGATTACCCGCACGCACCGTGTCAGTAAACAGTTGAGATGGAGGCAGGGAGCCACTCGGAGTCACTAGTTCAGTTGGCCCCGCAGCATGCTGAATTTGCCTTGCTGAGTGACAGCAAATGTGGGGGGGGGAGTCCGCATCCGGCAGAGTGATGACCCCCCTTCTGGCTCTCCACCCTAATGGACCCTCGCTACTGGACCAAAATGGGAGCGTTTTCCCAGCTATTGAAGATGGGAGGACAAACTCAAATACAATAGGGAAATCCTCCGTAGTCCAGGTTTGGCCGCTGCCTATGTACGGCATCGTTCCCACCTCTTGACAGTCAGACCGGGGGTTCTTCAGCGCATCACGTAGTACTGCCGCTGCTGCCGGGGGAAGGTGGGGGCCATCGGAGCATTAACCACTCCAAAGTCATCAAACCTAAGTCTGTGAGTCACTGAATAGCCAGCTTCCATCACCCGCCTTACTGATGGAGGGCAGTCGCCAGCAGCAGCAGCAGACCTGGAAGCATAACCCTGAACCAAGAGGTGGGTGACCTCCACACTGTGTCATTGTCCACTCTCAGACACTCATGCTGTTTGCTCCTGCCGCTGTCACCTCCAACTCTCTGTCATTGTGCCCACACTGTGGGCCTATACTGTTTTTGCCACCTCTAGAATGTGAAAGTGCCACTGTCTGAACCCTCATGCTGCATGCTTGTGGCTGCTGCCGATGATCTACACTGTGTCATTATACCACTGTCTGGACTCTCATGCAGCTGCTCTGGCTGCTGCCGGTGACCTACCACTGTGTCATTTGTTCCCACTGGTCTGACCTTATGCTGCTGCTGTGGCTGCTGCCGGTGACCTAAACACGTGTCATTTTGCCACTGTCCCTGACCTCATGCCTTGCTGCAGTGGCTGCTGTCCGTGAACTCCACACAGGTCATTGTCCCACTCTGTGGCCTACTCCTGTTGTTATCCACCTCCAGAAAATCATTGTTCCACTGTCTGACCTCATGCTGCTGTTGTCGGCTGCTGCCGTGACCTCCACACTGTGTCATTGTCCCACTCTGTTGGCTACTCCTGTTTTTTGCCACCTCCATAATGTCATTGTGCCACTGTCTGACCTCATGCTGCGCTGTGGCCTGCTGCCCGTAGACCTCCACACTGTGTCATTGTCTCACTCTGTGCCCAACTCCTGTTTTTACCACCTCCAGAATGCATTGTGCCACTGTCTGCCCTCCTGCGGCTGCGGTGGCTGCTGCCGTGACCCCCACACTGCCGTCATTGGCCACTGTCTGACGCGTCATCTGCTGCTCGGCTGCTGCCGTGACCTACACACGTGTCATTGTGCCACAGTCTGACCTCATGCTGCTGCTGTGGCTGCTGCCATGACCTCCACACTGTGGTCATTGTCCATTCAGTGGCCCTACTCCTGTTTTGCCACCTCCAGAATGTCATTATGGTGCCAGCTGTCTGACCTCATGCTGCTGCTGTTGCTGCTACGTGACCCTCCACACTGTGTCATTGTCCCATTCTGTGGCCTACCTCTGTTTTTTTGCCACCTCCAGAATGTCATTGTGCCACTGTTAGACCTCAAGCTGGCGCTGTGAGCTGCTGCCGTGACCTACACACTTGTCATTTGCCACTGTCTGACCTCATGCAGCTGCTGGTGCTGCTGCCGTGACCTACACACAGCCTTTGTGCCACTTCTGACCTCATGCTGCTGTTGTTGCTGCCTGCCGAGAATTACCACTCTGAGTCATTGATAGCACTGTCTGACCTCATGCTGCTGGTCTGGTTGCGCCGTGACCTCCTCACTGTGTCATTGTGCCACTGTCTGACCTCATGCAGCTGCAGTATGGCTGCTGCCGTTACCTCCACACTGTGTCATTGTCACTCTATGGCCTACTCCTGTTTTTTGCCACCTCCGAGAATGTCATTGTGCCACCTGTCTGACCTCATGCTGCTGCTGTGGCTGCTGCCGTGACCTACCCACTGTTCATTGTGCCACGTCTGAACCTCATGCTGCTGCCGTGGCTGCTGCTGTGACCTACACCACTGAGTCATTGTGCCACTGTCTGATCCCTCATGCTGCTGCTGTGGCTGGCTGCGTGACCTCCACACTGTGTCATTGTGCCACTGTCATGACCTCATGCTCGCTGCTGTGGCTGCTGCCGTGACTCCACACTGGTGTCATTGTCTCACTCTGTTGCCTACTCCAGTTTTTTATCCACCACCCAGAAATGTCATTGTGCCACTGTCTGACCTATGCCTGCTTGCTGTGGCTGCTGCACGTGACCTACACACTGTCATTGTGCCACTGTCTGACCTCATGCTGCTGTTGTGGCTGCTGCCGTGACCTACACACTGTGCATTGCCCCACGCTGTGGCCTAGCTACTGTTTTTGCCACCTCCAGAGAATGTCATTTGTGCCGCACTGTCTGACCTCATGCTGCAGCTGTGGCTGGCTGCCATGACCTACCCAGCTGTGTCATTGTGCCACGTCCTGACCACATGACTGCTGTTGTGGCTGCTGCCGTGACCTTTCCACACTGTGGTGCCATTAATGCCACTGACTGACCTCATGCGCTGCTGTTTGCTGCTGCCGTGACCTCCACACTGTGTCATAGTGCCACTGTCTGACCACATGCAGCTGCTGTGGCTACAGCCGTTGACCCACACACAGTGTCATTGTGCCACTGTCCTGACCTCATGCTGCTGCTGTGGCTGCTGCCGTAACCTACACGCTGTGTCATTGTGTCCACTGTGGCCTACTCTGTTTTGCACCCCCCCCCGCCACCCCCCCCCCCCCCCCCCCCCCCCCCCCAAAAAAAAAAAAAAAAGGGGGAAAAAAAAAGGGGGGGGGGGGGGGGGGGGGGGGGGGGGGGGGGGGGGGGGGAAAAAAAAAAAAAAAAAAAAAAAAAAAAAACAAAAAAAAAAAAATAAAAAGAAAAAAAAAAATTTGTTTAAAAAATAAAAAAAGAAAAAGACAAAAAAAGAAAAAAAAAAAACAAAAAGGAAAAAATAAAAAAAAAAAAAAAAAAAAAAAAAAACTCCCAAACCCCAACTCCCCACCCCACCAAAAAAAGAATTGTGGGGGGATAAATTTGGTAATTATTTAAAAAAAAATAAAAAAAAAAAAAAAAGGGGGAAAAAAAAAGAGAAAAAAAAAAAAAAAAAAAATAATAATGATTTTAAAATTGTGAATATAATAAATAATATGCTGTGCTGCCGCCGTACCTATACAACAAATTAAATCTTTTTTCTTTCCTTCTTTACTGATTACATAAATGTCCTCGTTCACTGGTCAAAGCCCTATTAAACACCTTCCTCAAACATTTTTTAGGATAACCCCTTGCCTGAAAACATGGCATTTACTTATAACATTCTTCATTGGAACCTCTAATGTAGAACAATTCTACGAGCCCTAAGAGAGCATGGTGGCAGCTTTTAGCACTTACATGTTATAATGTGCGCGCCGGAATGGGAGAGGCTTTATGTGCACTGGATGTGGTGGCATTTAGGATACAGGAGTTTCTTGTAATGCTCCCCAATAGTGACATGGTGGATTGAATGGTTAAAGCGTGAGCCGCAGGAGAGAAACTTCAATGTAGACTTGGTGAGGTCAGACGGATCCTACAGTATTAATTAAAAAGAGTATGAAATATTACATGTGAAAGAGAAGTACTTTATGAATATAGACTTGAGACAATACTATACAATGCAGTGGAACATGTATTTATGGGACCGTAGCTCTATTGAGAATGAATATGCATATTACATACATAGGGAGAGTGCTTTATGGAAGATAATAATGACAGTGTTTCTAATGTACAGTGGAGTTTATATTCCCCACAGAATATGCATATTAGCTATTGAAGAGTAAGGGGCTTATGGGAATAGGACAAAGATGGCATGTGCCTGTTAATGTGAAACACTAGTCTGCTTATGTTCAAATTCTAGGTGAGGCACGCATTGCAATAATATGATAAAGTTAGACGGAAGCCCATCACATGTCCAGGCTGATGTGTTTGTAGGTGTGCACGGGCATTGGCAAGGCAGTACGTAAGATGGGGCGCAAGCCCGCTTATGGAGATTGGCGAATTTGACTGAAGGTTGTTGGCTCATGAGAGCATGGTGGCAGCTTTAGCAGGACATTTTTATTGTGTCCGCGGGGAAGGGGGAGTGGGCTTTATGGGTTTCCCTTGATGGCTAATTGGTGAGCCCCTGAGGGGGTGTTTCCTAACATGTTAAAAGGAAGTGACCCAAAACCCACTGTGATGGGACCTCTAAGCCTTGATAAACCCAGGTTACTGGGAAAATTGGCGGGGCCCTTTTACTTTAAATTGTGATCTCCACCTCGTCTAAAAGGTTTTCCCCTTGCAGACGGTTCACGGGGGGCCTTTATTTGTTCTGTGTCTATGAATTGGGGACGACTCCCCAAGAGTTCTGGGATCCCTTACTGGCTATACTTTGCATAGATATAAGGTTTCCCCTTTTAAATAGGGGGGTTCCACCAACTTGTGTAGAAAGGGAGTTATTTTTCCCGAGCGGGTTACAATGTGGTCTTTTAAAAAGGTGTTGTGGTTATATAGGGGGTTGATTTTTTTTAAAAAAACGGTGTTTTTAGGTTATATAGGGTTTTTGGTTTTTATGGGGTTTGTAGGTTATATGGCCATAATGCCAGCTACATTGTCCCTGATTGACCCTGTGGAAATTTTAAATTTTATTTCTTTTGGTTTATTTTTGAGGGGGGGGGGACCAAGGGAAAAGTGAGGGGGGTATTGATGTGGGTGGAGGGATATTTTTATTGGGTGGAGGGGGGAATAATTTGGGGGGGGGATTGTAGGGTGGGGGATAATGTATGGGGGGCGGGGGATATTGTATGCGGGGTGGAGGGGGATATTGTATAGTGGGTGGAGGGAGGATATTGTCTGTGGGTTGGAGGGGGATATTGTATGTGGGTGAGTGAGGGGGAATGAGGGGGATATTGTAGGTGGGTGGAGGGGGGAGGAAATTGTATGTGGGTGCGAGGGGGATTTGTATGTGGGTGGAGGGGGAATTTGTATTTCGGTGGTGGGGGATATGTATGTGGGTGGTGAGGTATATTGTATGTGTGTGGAGGGGGGATAGTGTTTGTGAGGTGGCAGGGGAGATAGTGTTTGTGGTGTGGAGGGAATTTGTCATGCGGGTGGAATGGGATATTGTATGGGGTGGAGGGGAATATTGTATGTGGGTGGCGGGGGGATATTGTCATGTGGGTGGAGAGGGGTATTTTGTATGTGGGTGGATGGGGGATATTGTATGTGGGTGGAGGGGGATGTTGTATGTGGGTGGAGGGTGATGTTGTATGTGGGTGGAGGGAGATGTTGTATGTGGGTGGAGGGGGATGTTGTTTGTGGGTGGAGGGGGATGTTGTTCATGTAGGGTGGAGTGGGAAATTGTATGTGGGTGGAAGGGGATGAATTGTATGTGGGGTGGGGGTGGATATTGTATGTGGGGGGAGGGGATAATGTATATGTGGGGGGGAGGGGGATATTGTATGTGGGTGGAGGGGATATTGTATGTGGGTGGAGGGGATATTGTATTTTAGGGTGGAGGGGGATATTGTTATGTGGTGTGAGGGGGATATTGTATGTGGTGGGTAGGGGGATGTTGTATGTGGGTGGAGGGGGATGTTGTATGTGGGTGGAGGGGGGATGTTGTATGTGGGTGGAGGGGATGTTGTATGGGGGTGGAGGGGGATGTTGGATGTGGGTGGTGGGGTGGAGGGGATATTGTTATGTTGGTGGAGGGGGATTATTGTTGTGGGTGGAGGGGGATTAGGGTATGTGGGTGGGAGGGGGATTATTGTATGTGGTTGGAGGAGTTTGTATGTGGGTGGGGGGATGTTGTATTGTGGGTTGGAGGGGGGATGTTGTTTGTGGGTGGAAGGGGGGATGTCTGTTTGTGGGTAGGAGGGGGATGTATGATGTGGGTGGAGGGGGAGATGTATGTGGGTGGGAGGATATTGTATGTGGGTGGAGGATATTGTTGTGGGTGGTGGGATATTGTATGTGGGTGGTGGTGGGATATTGTATGTGGGTGGAGGGGGATATTGTAAGTGGGGTGGTGGGGGACTAGTGTATGTGGGTGGGAGGGGGAGAGTGTTGTGGGGTGGAGGGGGATATTTATGAGGGTGGAGGGGGATATTGACTTATCTGTGGGGTGGCGGGGGGATATTGCATGTGGGTGGAGGGGGTATTGTATGTGGGTGGGAGGTGGTATTGCATGTGGGGGTGGAGGGGTAGTGTGTGTGGGTTGGAGGGGATAGTGTATGTGGGTGGAGGGGGAAATGGAATTTGTATGTGGGTGGAGGGGGTATTGTATGTGGGTGGGAGGGGGATATTGTATGTGGGGGGGGGGTTATTTATGTGGGGTTGGAGGGGGTTATTGTATGTGGGGGTGGAGGGGGATTATTGTTGTGGGGTGCGGGGGTGATATTGTATGAGGGTGGAGAGGGATAGTGTATGGTGGGTGTGGAGGGGGATATTGTCTGTGGGTGGAGGGGGGGGATATTGTTATGTTGGGTGGAGGGGATATTGTCTGTGGGTGGGTGGGGGTTATGTATGTGGGTGGAGGGGGGGATATTGTATGTGGGTGGAGGGGGTTATTGTATGTGCGGTGGTGGGGGATTGTTGATGTGGGTGGTGGAGGGGGATATTGTATGTGGGTGGAGGGGGATATTGTATGTGGGTGGAGGGTGATATTGTATGTGGGTGGAGGGGGGGATAGTGGATGGGGGTGGAGGGGGATATTGTATGTGGGTGGAGGATATTGTATGGGGGGGAGGATATTGTATGTTGGTGGTGGGGGATTATGGGGGTTATTGTATGTGGGTGGAGGGGGGGATTTTGTTTGTGGGTGGAGGGGGATATTGTATGTGGGTGGAGGGGGATGTTTATGGGGGTGGGGGGGTATTGTTGTGGGTGGAGGGGGATATGGGGGAGCTACTTAGCCCTGTTCTTGATTTTTTTTAACGGACATATTTGGATACAGATTGTGACTCTTTTTGCTATTGTACAACAAAATACAGTTGTGTTTTGCACACGTATTATGGGGTAAAATGGGCGCGTTTTTTCCCGGGGGCCCGGTAATATTTTTAGACAGTGGGGTGGGCCCCCGAAGATCAACCCCCCTGTGGGCCCAGACCCCCCCAGCCGAACTGATGTAAGATTGTGTATTTGTGTCCAGTATGTAAAATGTGTGAGCATGCTTGTATGGAATGAATTTTTATTAATGTGTGTGCTGTTGCATGTTTTGAGTATGGGTGCCGTTTTTTGTGAATGTGTAAGCATCCCTGACAAAGTGGCGATTGTACCCTAATAGTGAATGTGTGGCATCTTTATAAAATTGTATTGTTTTTGCCATAGGTAGTAAATGTGGAGCTTCCTGCACGTGTGAGTTGTTTGTGTGTGAAAACTAGTAGTGAATGTGTGAGTTTGCCGCTTGTATTTGGTGTCTGCCAGTATGTATTGAATGTGTGAGCATAAAAAGAGTGTTCTGTGTATATGTAGTAAATGTGTGAGTATGCCTGACTCATGAGTATTTTTTGTTAAGTACGAATTACTAATGCTTTTTTTGTGCAGGTCTCTTTGAAGGATGGGGCAGTGTGTGGGCCCTATTGGAGTAGTGGCTTGTGTATTCAATAAACGTGTGTTGGTTGTATTTAGTGAACTTGTTTTGGTGTTTAATGAATATTGTTATCAATTATCGGGGAATTATTTGGGACTGGATTCTAAATCAGTGTTGTATAAAAGAGATAATACCGTCACTTTTCAACATGTACATGTAAACTGCGGCTCAGATTACCCTTTTGAATGGTGCAAAACCCCATCCAAAAACATGAAAAAAAACCTGTGTTAAGAAAAAAGTAAAAATACTGCTTTTTTAAAAGCTGACCCCAAACCATTAGGGTGCGTTCTCATGCACAGGAAAAATTCCCGGGGAGGAGGGGACAGTTTTTCCCCGGATGAGCGGGAAAAGCCCCCCCCTTCGCATTGAGAAGAAAATTTTGGCTTACACAATTTTTTTGGGGCGGACCGCGGGGGGGAAAAAAAAACCTCCCATAGGAGCCCGTGTGCTCATTTTGGGCCGTTTGAAAAACAAAAAAACCGGGTGAAAAAACGCCAAAACCCTTTGGGGGGCATCCCTTTGGGGCCAGATTTAAGAAAAATTAACCCACCCAATTTAAACTCAGATGCAACCACAGTTTTTAAACTGTTAAAAAATTGCTGTGGCACCCACTTTTCACACCCTTGGCTCCCCTCAATGAGGTTTTTTATATACAGATAGGCAGGATAAAGATCCTGCTTCTCGTTTTTGGGCATGTGACTCGGGGCTTGATTCTGTGCAGGACTTCAGGGGGTTTTTTTCTCCCTTATTTCCTCGTAACTGGGGCTTTTTATATGAGCCCAGTTACATGGGAAACAGCAGAAAAAAGTTAAATAAAAATCCCCCAAAAAGGTCCTTTCTGACCTTATGGTGCCGGAAAAGTCACCCAAATTTCCCAATGCAAAGTCACCCAATTCAAACTTTATTTTTTCCCACTTTTGGTATTTTAATAAATAAAATGTGAAAAATACATTATAAAATTCCGTAAAGCCTAACAATCAGGCCCAAAGGTAAAAAATTAGTAGAATAACGAGCAGAAATAGCTTTATATCTTAAACCCTGTTTGTAAGGAAAGGAAAATGTGCCTGGTCGGGGGGGGGTAAGCGGCCCCGGGCAGCAATGGTTTTGCATAAAGTAATTCGTGATTGCACTTGTTTAATAAAAGGTAACTTTATAAAATAATTTTTACTTGTATATTACATTACTATACTTTCTTTTGTATCATACCCCATTTTTTATGGAAAATAAACTGTGATAAATAACTTTTAATTCTGTTAGCAAATTAGGATGAAACAGCAAATAAAAAATAGTGAGAAAAACAATTTTTGTTTTGGGGGTTTACACTCAACATTTGTTGGTAACAATTGCGTTTTGATCAGCGGAGTCAAAAAATAAGAAGAAGTCTTTGCTTTTATCTCCCATTCCTTTTTTAAATTCACCCTGACTGGGGGTCAGAAAAAATTTTTTTTTGTGCTCTAGTTACCTTTCCTTAGGCCCTTAAAGAAAAACAAAAACCAGGCCCGCTTTTTTTTTTTTTAAAAACAAACTACCCTTTTTTACCCCAAACAGCAGGCGCCCTGTCTTGTTTCCCAACCAGAATGTTTCCACTATAACGGGGTTTTTTTCCCTTTTTTGGCTCGTGCACTGTAGAGTCATTTTAGTTCTCCTCTGCTTGTAGACATGCAGCTTCTGTCTGGTCTTCTGCTCCTGTTTTGTATCTCTTTTTCTGGAGTGAATTCATTAAGTCATGTACCTGTCCTTCTATGGTCCACTGAAAGGTGAGTACTTCAAAGGAGACACTGCTACACACATGATGTAACAATACTTTTGGTAATGGCGGTATATCAAATATAGAAGTGTTAAAAAGACTATGTGTTTTTCTAGGGGAATAAACCAACCCAAAATTAAAAGTGGATTTAGTTACATAATGCAGTTTCCATTGTAGAATATTGTTGGGCAGGGGAATAGATATGTGGGCATTGTTACCATGATTTACTTTCAAAACCCATAAGATTCCACTTTTGCCCCCGGCAGGAAGAAGCGTCATGCTTTGCATTTTTACCATGTACTTTACTTTAACCTTTGGATTTCCCCTTTTGCCTGGTCAAAATAGATCATGCTCGATACCACCATGTATTTTACATTCTAACCTATGAGATTCCACTTTTGCGTGGTCAGAAAAATAGATTCTGGCGAATGACCTGTATTTTACATTCTAAACCCAGGTTTATTTTTTGCGTGGTCGAAGATAGCTTCATGCCCAAATTACCAGTTTTTTTTACATTCTAACCCATGGAAATTTACTTTTGCCTGGGCAGGAGATAGCATTCATGTCAATATTTCCATGTATTTTTCTTCTAAATTTGAGATTCCACTTTGTTGGCGGAGATAGCATTCATGCTCGACATTGTTACCATGTATTTTACATTCTAGCTTATGAGATTCCACTTTTGCAAGGTCAGGAGATAGCATTCATGCTTTGCATTGTTACCATGTACTTTACATACTAACCTATGAGATTCCACTTTTGCGTGGTCAGAAGATAGCATTCATGCTCGAGATTACCATGTATTTTACATTCTAACCTATGAGACTACACTTTTGCGGGTCAGAAATTTGCTTCACCTTGACATCTTCCATGTACTTTACATTCTAACCTATGAGATTCCACTTTTGCCTGGTCAGGAGATAGCATTCATGCTCGATATCGTTACCATGTATTTTTTCATTCATCCTTGAGATTTTCCCCTTTTTCCTGGTTTAGGAGATAGCATTCATGCTCGGGCATTGTTCCGCTTTTACATTCCTTTTTTAATTCCATTTTGCATGGTCAGGAGATAGCATTCAGCTTTGGGATGTTACCATGTATTTAATTTAAAACCCATGGTTCCACTTTTGCGTGGTCAGAAGATAGCATTCATCCTTGACATCGTTACCATGTATTTTACATTCTAACCTATGAGATTCCACTTTTGCCTGGTCAGGAGATAGCATTCATGCTCGATATCGTTACCATGTATTTTACATTCTAACCATGAGATTCCCCCCTTTTGCCCGGTCGGA
>JAODAL010057540.1:0-22618 GCA_025379985.1 Phyllomedusa bahiana
AGGACTAGTAAGATGAACCAATGTAGTGAGACAACCCCTTTAACAATGTTCCAGTCAACATCTCATTGATTCACATGATACATATTTTACATACGGAATTGTATTGCGTTTTGCGGACAGCGTACAAAGAAGTGACGTAAATTTTCTTGATCCGTTTTATGGCAAGTTCACACGGCATGTTGGGTCCTTGTGAACATACGTTCTTAGATACGTGTTTGGGTCGGACCCAAACACGTATCTGACAACTAGCAGTGTGATATTACACTGCTCGCAATGTAAAACAAGTAACGGCGTTCAGACGAGTGATCGCCGATGCGTGTTTCACTGCGTCTTTCGGATCCGTTCTAAGAATTGACATGTCAATTCTCAATGCAAAAGACGCAGCAGGAGCCCTATAATAAACTATAAACTATAGGGTGCGATCCTGCTGCAGCCAAAGCTGCGTGTTGGATGCGTTTTGGATCTGATTGATGCTGCGTTTTTTGGATGCGATTTTCGGATCCAAAAACTCTGTGTGAACATAACCTTACACATGTAAAATCCACATAGGAATCAATGGGGTGCGTTTTTGGAGGCTGTACCACACCTTGTACGTTGGGTCAGCATTAGGTTCAAATTTGAATATCTGTGTTATGTTTGTTAATTTAAAAGAAAACGTAGTGAAATACGCATCCGAAAAAACATATCTTAATGCACATTACAGATACGTTTTTGGATACGTTTTTTGAACGCAGCTTTCAGACTGGTTTCAATATGTTGATTTACATATTGAAAAAAATGTATCAGACACACCATGTGTCTGATACCCTTACAGACAGCTTCAGGCTCCCACTGCCTGGTTAGGCTGTGGGCAGTTCTACAGCGAGGATTGACATTTCAGCTCTGCTGTTAGAGGGACATTGGTGATAGGCTTTAGGCAGCAGGGCACAAGGATACGGAGCTCTAAGGGGTTAAAGTGTGTCAATAAGAAAGATTTAAAAAAAAGCTCTTGAGCTACTGATAAGACATAGCAGGAAGTGATGTCACCATCCCGGTTAGTGCTGCTAGAGAGGTGGTCGGTATTTAGAGATGCTTATGTACACAAGCAAGATATAAGTACTGCTCTTACTTTGAAATAAAGCAAAATTAGAACAGCAATGTATTTGGTAATAGTCTATATTTTTACTTTTGCCTACATGTTTTACAGCTTATCAGTGAGATGGGAATACCCCTTTAATTTCTAAGAAAGTGTTTATTGTAAAAACACAACAAAGGCCATACTTACAGCTCAATTGTTGGACTAAAGATTGAACCCAGTAGGAGGCAACACAAGCCCCTGTGCTACTTGGGAAAGATAAACAGGTGCAGGTAATTGAGCAGTAGCTCACACATCCCTCTAATACGGGGACAATTAGATTATAAAAAACCGCACATCGAAATGATACCAGTTCACACCTGTATGCAGAAAAGCCACAGTATAATACATGGAGAGATTGCACAAATGCAAAAATACCAATAAGACAATCACTCACACACCTTCTATGTAAGATGGGGGTGGTTGCTGGTATTATAACTACATATAGATAAGGCGATACTGAAGGGTGCCATTTATGCAGATACGTGCGGTGCACCATGCTGGCTTACGGCCTATTACGCCCACTACTGAGTTCGAATTGGGCGGGTCTACCCAACACATATTAGGTGCCTCCCTAGTACTTTAGGGTACAAACAAAAAATTACACACAGGTCATTATCGGTATTCTTTGTGCATTTAAGCAATCTCCTCCTGAAATATACTGATGGCTTTTCTGCATACTGGTGTGAACCAGGTTTCCAATTCAATGTGCAGTTGTCCCCCTAGTGGAGGAGTTAGTGACTACTGGTCAGCAATTACCTGCACCGATTATCTTTCCCAAGTAGCTGTAAGTATGGCCCTTTGAAGTGTATATTGTGGTATGTTACCGTGGTTTTATGCCCACATTACCTAGTGTGAGCTTCAGCCCTGAAACCAAAAAAGCAATATACCAGTGAATATAACAAACTGCCAGCAATGAGTCAGCAGTCCTCTCCGAGGTCATTATTCATTAGATGAGGGCAGGATTTCTGTAGTAACGACGTCCACCATCTGATGAATAATACACCTTCTTTTGCCATCCTGACGGGCAGGCCAACTGATCCTTTGCAGGGTATTGATGGACGTTCTTAAGCTTTGGGTTAGGCCAAACCCAAATCTGAAGGCGCAATACTATTCTACTTACTAATTATTAACCCAATACCTATCTGCAGAAAAAAGTAAGAAAGCTGAATATCATCAGCTGCCCAGAGGGGGAAGCAGACTGATTCTGCCAGAACCCACCTCCCTTCACACTGATTATACAGCACCACCAAGAGGACACATGAAATCACAAAACTTCATATGCTATTACAGTGGTTACCTCAGTAATAAGACCTGTTTGGACTTAAATGTTTATTATACAACACTGAGATTGAATAAAGACTCAAGGTGGTCTGGACCTCGGTGCAGCGGACATGTAACAGAGGGAGCTTGGCACAAATTTTAGCTGGTATGCTCCAGCGAATATGAAGGATTTAGCAGAAGCCCTGTCCAGGTCCGTTCTTAGGCTAAATTTAACTCATGGCTAGTGAAGAAATTTCGCCACCCGCCACCCCCCCCCCTATCCCCCTCTCCCCCCCTCCCGCCCCCCCCCCCCCCCTACCCGTAACATATGGCGACACATTGCATCACCATAACCAAAGCCAAAATATACAAAAAGCTTTACCCGACAATCTGCTACATATAAAACTACTCAAATAGGCATACAGTTACCATAAATAACGAATCGACACCAACCAAAATCCCAAGACCACTAAGACCACATAATCACCAACAACACAGTGACCGAATAATACCACCAACACCTTGAACACATCTCACCACCAACATAGGTCGACTGAAATAATACAAACAGACCATTACTGAATAAATACAACCATTATACAACAACCAATATAACCGCATACAGTGGACCAATAACAGTGTGGATACCCGCTGTACACCCAGGCTCTGCAGACATATAATTGGATAACATTAAAGTTATATCTATACTCCACAGGTGACAGTCTCTGAGAAGAAGTTGTGTCTCAATCCTTCTTCTTTCTTTTCCACTGTCCCAGAACGCCATTGACTAATACTCCCGACTCTTCAGTGTAAAAAATTACAAAAGCAAATATCTTAAGACTCCTCATTAAATCACACTTCTCTACCCATTCCTATCTCTATACAAACACCCCATCTATAGCACCTCATATGGTAGCCAGGTACATATTCTCCCTGTAGCCAGTTGATGCCCTCCTTAGTCCAGTTTGAATGGCCCCCCTGTTACCAGTAATGCCCCCCTTGTTAGCCAGTAGATGCCCCCCCTTGTTAGCCAGTAGATGCCCCCCTCTTGAAGCCAGTAGATGAGCCACCTGTACCAGTGATGCCCCCTGTAGCCAGTGATGCCCCCTGCAAACCAGAAAATGCCCCCCTTGTAGCCATTGATGCCCTCCCTGTATCCAGTGATGCCCCCCTGTGGCCAGTAATATGCCCCCCTGTAGCTTATTATAAAAAACAAAAAGTACCCACCTCGGTCCGCACGCCGGCATCTGCTGAACTGTGCAAGCAGCGTGAATCGTCATCACGCCGCTTACACTGCACGCAGCTCCCAGGGATCTCCTCGGCGGCAAAGCGCCGACCGAGGCAGATCCAGCGTCGCAGGGGGCGCGTGAAAGCTGTGCGCCTCTGCGACGCTGAAAAAGCAGTGGAGGAGTCAGGACCGGGAAAACGAACCCAACCGCCGTACCTCCCTTCACCAGCAGCTGCTGCTCTGCGCGGCCTGTTTTATAAAACAGCCGCGCAGAGTCAGGGGCGATCCTCCGGGCAGGCGAGGCCGTCGGTCGCGGCGCCCCCCTCGGGTGAGCTGGGCCTCGGCGCCCCGGGCGGTCGCCCGCCCCTAGGAACGGCCCCTGGCAGTTGCTTCCGTGTGGTGATGCGCTGTTTTTTTTTGCTTTGGCCACACACAGACCTCCATATGGCTTCTATAACAGGCACTATTGTCTTCTCATAAGTGCCGTACCTCTTTACCACTGTCCTCCCATGTATCTTTACAACACACCCCGATCCTCTCATCTCCTGCTCCGGCTTTATTTGGGGAATACACTGCACTGTAGTGTGCTCGTTCCGAGTATGTTGACAGTATTTATAAGGTGGGTTTGGGTACAAGCTCATACACCCTTGCTATTAACCGCGCTTTCATCAGGCTTGCTTTGGAGAATGTGAGTATCATTTGGATGATACATTGTGGGCAAAATTAATTTCCCCTTTATTTCCTTTGGAAAAACGTGTTTGGTATAAGCCCAGTTTAGTGTAATGTCCAATGACTGAAGCGGATTAATGGCTTATACAAGGTACCACTGTACTTGTAAAAATAGCTACTTACAGTATTAAAGACCTTTTGGTGATGTAAGATTAATGTCAAAACCCCTTACACGGTAGGCTCAGTCACACTATGCAGCAAATAAATCTCATTGACCTGATAGCAAGAATAATCTGCACCTGGATGTGAAGAAAATCCTAGTAGAAATCTATGGCATGGGGTCCTGACCTATGCGACCCTCACAATCCTGAGAATGAGTGGGGCGGCAGCATAGATTCACCACGCACCCTCCTCACTGTCCTTTCAGTCACAGGTAGGGCGCTCCCAATCTTCCCATCTTCGTTTGGAGTACCCTGCTGGCCCTGCGGATATGCATTGGGCTGACAAGGAGCTAGAAGAGATTGTTAGTGTTAAGGCCTCCGGATCATTTTTCTCCCAGTGAGCTCCTCTTATCTTATCAGCCATCCCACTTTCTGAGTTGTTTCTCCTGCCAGGGGTCCCTTCTCTGTTCTATATGCAAGGTAAGGGGCTTATTGATAGCAGTGTAATGGCAGCTTCTTCTCGTACACTGCCTGGCTGTTAACTCGTGGGCCAATATAAAAAACACTGGTGGACAGATTTTGACCCGTGGGCCAGAGTTTGACACTCCGCCATTGACTAGTGCTAAAAATGTTTTTGTCCTTGAAGGGGCCCAAAACCTTATAACTAAAAGTAACACCGTACAGGTTCTAATACTGTGGGATGATGTAGGTACAAGCCATAACATAGGTGAAGGAAGTAAGCTAAGCTTCTCCTCCTGTTATACATGTGAATAAGCTAGCATTCCTGTGTGCATAATTGATAGACCATCCTCGTCGTCCCTTTAGATATCATGTTTGCATTTTAATACTACTTTGTTCTTATTGTAATTTAAAAAAAAAAAACCTAACAACTCAACTAAGTCCTTAATCCCCCCCCCCCTCCCCCTGTTCTATGAAGTCAGAGTCAATATCTCTAGCTTGCTTTTCCTGCTAGGTGGTTGCCATTAATTCATTCCTGATTACCATGAAGCTTGTTCCAGACGCAGCCGATTGAGTGCAATGTAGACGGATTAGGGGCACTTTGCACTTGCTGGCTTCGGTTCTTTCCACCTGATTGAGTTTCTTGCTTCGACATTGACTGTTTGCCAGTGCCATAGGAGTATGTTACATTTATAATCTGAAGAAAGTATACATCTCACATGCATCATTTGACACCCCTCCTGATTATCAGCATCAGACTGCTGCATAGATTCACAAATAGTGTTCCTTCATGACGAAAACCAACTGAAGCATAATGCCCACACAAAGGATGTATTTCCATCCTCATATTTGGGTATAGGTTTTCTCCATTAGGGACGGCACCATGTATGGGGTGTGAGACCTTATTATTATATTTATATATTATTTATTATAAAGCGCCTTTGATTCAGGGTGCTTACATTCGAGGTGGTTAACATAAATAAACATAAGTCCAAACAATTACAAATTATAAGTGATTAATGACAATTGCACGACAGAGGGAGAGAGGACCCTACCCCGAGGCTTACAATCTACAAGGAGGGGAAAGAGACATGGAGGTGAGGGGTCTGACATGTTTGTGAGGAAGTAGTGACAACAATGCGTTAGTATAGGTTATAGGCAAGCCTGAAGAAATGGGTTTTCAGGTTTGCTTTTTGAAGCTGGTGAAGTGGAAGGAGATCTGATGTGTTTGGCAGTGAGTTCCCCAGAGTGTGGGTGAAGAACGGGAGAAGTCTTGGAGACTGTTGAGTGAGGAGCTATAAGGGGGAGCAGAAGGAGAGATGTCCCCTGGTGAGGAGCGAGATTGCCGTGAGGGAGATATTTGGACAATTAGGCAGCGATGTATGTAGGAAAGAAGTCAATGGAGGTCATGGTTAGTAGCTTGAAATGAATGTCGCTGGTCACATGGAAGCCATGAATGGATTTGGCAGAGGGCGTAGAGGAGTAGCGAGGAGAAAGGAGGACAAGACGGGCACGAGAGTTAAGGATGGATTGGAGGGAGCGAGGGTGCTAGCTGGGGAGGCCACAAGAGAAGGAATTGCAGTAGTCTAGAACGGAGATGACAAGGGCAATGGACCAAGCATTTTATTGTAATGTTGTCATAGTTGAGGAATGAGCGGATTGAGAGATGTTTTTCAGGTGATGCGGCAGGCAGAGGTGAGGGTTTGAATTGTGTGGTTTGAAAGATACAGCGGCAACCTGACCTACAAGGCTCTCCATAACCTCTCCCCTCCAACATCTCTGCCAAATCTTCCAGATATCTCCCACTCACGCAAACTCCGCTCCTCACATGACCCTTCTTGTCTGTATCTCCTCTTATCAGCTCCTCACATAACCGTCTCCAAGACTTCTCTCGCGCTTCCCCACACTCTGGAATGCAACTGCCCAACACATCAGATCTCTGCCACTCCACCAGCTTCAAAAGCAACCTGAAAACCCATTTTCTTAGGATTGCCTAATAACCTGACAATAACCCTGCTGCACTGTACTACCCCACAAACATGTCTGCCCCTCTCCTTCCTGTCCCCCCACAACCTCTCCCTCCTACCTTGTCGATGTAAAGCCTTTGCGTCAGGTCCTCTCTCCCTCGTACCAGTATAACTCATTCGATTGTCATTATTGTACTCACTTGACATATCATGATGGTGACACCCCCCCCCCTCAAATGTACAGCGCCATGGAATCAATGGCGCTTTAAAATAAATGTTAATAATAATAATAATAGGATTACCCCAAGGCAGCGGACTTGCGGGACCGGTGAGAGTGTAGAGCCGTTGACTTGAGATAGAGAATCAGGGCAAGGTAGAATGATGAGTTCTGTTTTCGCCACATTTAGTTTTAGGAGACGTGAGAGAAGAAGGAGGAAAAAGAGGAACAGACATCAGGATCCGGGAGAGAAGAAGGTGACATCTGGTCCGGAGAATGTAAAGTGGGTATCATCAGCATACATGTGGTAATGAAAGGTCCGTGGATGATGCTATGAGCTGACCGAGGCCAAGAGTGTAAAGAGAGAAGAGTAAAGAACCCAGGACTGACCCCTGAGGGACACCAACAGAGAGAGGCCGGGGAGGATGGAGCGAGAATGATAGACGCTGAAAGTCCGGATCAGTGAGGTAAGAGAAGATCCAGGAAAGAGCCAAGTGTCCGTGATGCCGAGGGAGGAAGGATTGTTAGCCAGGAGGGAAGGACGACAGTGTCAAAGGCAGAGGAACAGGTCTAGAAGAGGAGCACAGAGTAAGTGGCGTTAGCATTGCAGTGCTAGGTCATCTAGTGACTTTGGTTAGTGGCGTGTTTTCGTGGTAGAGTGAGTTGGTCCGTAAACCAGATATGTAGTGGGTCAAGAATGAGAGTTTTGGAGGAGAGGTGGGAGGACATTGAAGATAGTCGTTCGGCTTGCTCGAGGAGTTTGGAAGAAAAGGGAGCAGGGAGATGGGGCGATAGTTATGGACAGAGAGGAGGGGTCAAGGGGTTTGTTTTTTTTGAGATCGGAGTGATTAGTTGCGATGTTTTTAAAATATGGCTGAAGGGATGATGCCAGAGGGATAAGTGATAGATTTAAAGAGATGGGTGAGGGCTGGTTTGATGAAGCACTGAGGTCTGGATGAGGTGGGATTGTAGTGGATCAAGACTACAGGAATTGAGGTTGGATTTGGACAGTAAAGAGAGAGGCTTGTCATAGGTGACCGGTGGGAAAGCAAGTTAAGGGTGGAAGATCAAGTTTGCAAGGGCCTAGAGGGTGGGGGGGCTGCGGGCGAAGCTTTCTCTGATGTGGTGATTCTTCTGAAGGAGAAGTGAAAGGTGCAAAGTTGTCTGCTGAAAAGAGGGATGGGGAGGATGTGCTTAGGTGATCGGAGAAGAGAGTAGAAGGTATTGAAGTAATGTCTGGGGTTTGTGGGAACAGGGAAGGATATGAGAGTGGTGAAATAGTCCTGTTTGGCTGAGGTTGATTGCAGATTTAAATGTATGCAGTGGATTGTGTTTGTATAAGGTCAAAGTCTCGGTGGAGTGGGTTTTCTCCAGATCGTGTCGGCAGCTCTGAAGCTCGCCTCAATTGTTTAGTGAGTCTGTGTAGCTAGGGATGTCTGTTGATTGTTTGCGGGTTCTGTTGTGTTTGAGAGGACGACTGAGTCAGAGGGCGGTGGATGATTGTGTGGTTTGTCGAAAGTGGTGGCTTGCATCTTGGTCATTGAATAGGAAGATAGAGTAGAAAGGAGGTTCAAGAGAGGTCAGACAGAGTGAGACGGTTGATGCTTTGTAGGTTCCTGCGGGAGCAGTACTGGATATTAGACAAGAGGAGCAGGTTTGGGGGTGGAGATGGTTGGAGAATGTAAAGTATGACAGGTTTGTGGTCAGAAAATGGTGTGCGGGAGTTGAGAATCAGATAGGGGCAGAGGCGGGTGAAGATGAGTCCCAATGCGTGTCCATCTTTGTGAGTGCTCCTGAGGTCCACTGGGAGAGTCAAAGGAGGAGCAAGTGAAAGGTAGTATGTTGTAAAGCAGAGTGGGGGGGTGTACGAATGGGATGTTGAAGTCTCCCATGATGATAGTGGGATGTGCGGAGAAAAGAAAGGGAAGAAGCCAGAAGCTCAGTGGTCAAGAAAGCAGTTGCCATGTCCTGGCGTCGGGTAAGAACTTATTCACCTTGAATCACTTGAGTCACCTTGATCACTCTAAAAAGCACATGCATGGGAAAAGATGCAGAGACTCAGCAAGCGCCCTTTATTGGATGTAAACGTATCCTAAATATTTAGATCCGACTTACTGAGCCTTGCGAATTTTGTGGAGCGGCTGTTCGGGGTGTTTGCCCACACATTAGTGCAGAGTGTAACACTGGTTGGCTAGATGAAAGGCAGTGTAGTTATAGCTCAAAAGGTGGGTATAGGTTTCTCACTAAAAAAGGGAAAAGGGACCCTTGTCAATTGGGAAGACTTTTTCGTTTCTTGATTGCCCCCTGAAATGCATTAAGTTACTAAGCCAATCTCCTTCAAAACCTTCCCCAACATCACTGCAGAGCTTCCTCAAATTGCCCAGTCGTCACAGCATGCCACTTAAAACTCCCCAGTAGTTACAGCTGTCCAATTCAAACTTCCCAATTACTCCCAGCAAGCCCCTTTAAATCTCCCCAGTAGTTCTAACAGGCCGCATTCAAACCTACCCCATTGTCACAGCATGCCCATTCAAACCTCCCAGTAGTCACAGCAAGGCCCGTTCAAACCTCCCCAAAGTCACAGCAAAACCCCTCCAGTAGGTCTCTTTAAAACCTCCCCAGTAGTTCACAGCAACCACTATAAACTTTCTCGCAGTAGGCACTTAAAACCGTTCCAGTAGTTACAGCAAACCCCTTCAAACCTCCCCAGTAGTCACAGCAAAACCCCTTCAAACCTCCCCAGTAGTCACAGCAGGCTCGTTCAACTCCCCATTAGTCACAAAAGCCCCGTTAAAACCTCCCCAGTAAGTTTCACCAGCATGCCCATTCAAACTCCCCCATAGTCAGCAGCAGGCCCGTTCAAACCTCCCCAGTAAGTCACAGCAGGCCCGTTCAACCTCCCAGTAGTCACCAAGCAGGCCATTCAAACCTTCTCCATAGTAAAAACAGGCACGTTCAAACCTTTCCATCGCCCACAGCAGACCCAAAAAGGAAGATCAAACCCTCCCCAGTAGTCACGCAGGCCTGTACAAAACCTCCCCAGTAGTCACAGCATGCTCATTCAAACCTCCCCCGTAGTCACAGCAGGCCCGTTCAAACTCCCCAGTATCACAGCAGCTCAAATTCAACCTCCCCAGTAATTCCACAGCAGGCCTATTCAAAACCTCCCCCAATAGTCACGAGCAGGCCCGTTCAACACTCTCCCCAGTATTCACAAAGCAGGCCCGTTCAAACCTCCCCATTAGTCAAATCAGCAGGCCTGTTCAAACCTCCCCAAGAAGTCAACACGCAGGCCCTGTCCCAATACTCCTAATAGTCATAGCTGAACTCCTCACTCCTAGTAAGCCACGGCTTGATACATGTTTTTCCCTACTATTTTTAGAAGTCAAAGCCCTAACTCAGCCCTTACCCGTGTTCCTGTTGTGTGCGTTCTCATAAGTTGCTACTACCGCTTTCTGTGGGGTTGGTCATCTAAATGTTTAGATCGGGTCTTTGATGTGGAACAGTCTTCATTAAAATAGGGGATGTATCCGCTTCATAGTTCGACTGTTCTTGAAGCTTGATTCTCTGAGTTCCTGAAATCCATGGGGCGTTTTCTCCCCTCCCAGCTGGGTGTTTCTTAATTGAAAGGGGATGACATCATCCCCCCTTTCACTGTTCATGCTCACATCTTCCCGAGTCAGTGTGCTCCCCCCCCCCCCCCCACATGTCACTGGTCCTCTCGCCGATGCAGTCTTATTTGTAAGAGCTGTTTACATACCACAGCTTGCATTCAGATCTAGACATTCTTCTATGAACTCAGAGCACTGATCTCCCCCTTCTCCTCTCACTGCTGGAGGTTTGTTACAGTGAATCCATTCTTCTATGAACTCATCCATACACAGATCCTCTCCTTTCAATGAAGGAGCATTAGGCACCGAGGCACAATTATGCTGTTTTCTGAGATTGAGAAGGCAGCTGCAAGTGTCACTGAGGAGCTGGTGGCCTGTATAGAAGTGAAATTGATACAGACCCCTTATTCTGAGAGGAGAGAGCAGGAATGCAACACTTCTGTGAAAGGACCGGGCCAGAAAGAATGTAAATAAGTAGAGCCGTCAGCCAATAGAAATGCAAGAGGTGGCAATCCGACCGCACTGGGAACATGTTTTACCAGAAAACGAAGATAAGGGAGACCTCAGTGCAAAACAAGACGCGTTGCTAATGAACATCCAATTGCAAAGTTGCTTGTTTTCACTGTCCCCTCTATTCTGAAGACCATTTAATGATTGATACGAACCCCTTTAACCTTAGCTTTGAACCAGCAGAAGTAGTGACGGGCACCAGCTTCCCGCTCTTCACAATGTAACACACACAGGACTTTTGATGCCGAAGTGAGTAATAAATGATGCATGGCCTGTGCTCCTGGCACATAAACTTAACGTGTTACCATGAGCGAGCAGATGTATTACACTGCCTCATCTTACGCCTCGACACAAAAATTATCACTTAAACTCCGTATTCCTAGATGAGAAGAGCCTGGAGGTTCTTGTTACAGCCCAAAACATCTGCATGTACATCAGCATCTTAAGTCTAAGCAAGTTAGCCCCGGTTTTGTGGCCTTCTGGCTCATGTAAAGCATAAGCCGCCACACATCTCTGCTGTTAGCTGCCCCATAGCAGAGGGATTAATCGCTAAGGAACATGGAGCAGAAGCTTGCACCAGCAGCCCGTATACAAATGAAGTGTGGTCTCGCCCAGCGGAGCAGGCAGGTGATCCGACCAAGGAACTGCATTGCCGGTTGCCAGCGTCTCTATTCCTGTCTTCTCATTGCAGGTCTCCCGTCATGGCTGGTGACTTATTCGCCGTGGACCAAAAAAATGAGTTCTGGGAAGCTCGGAGGATACGACCCTGGTTGGAGATTTGGGAGGAGAGCAGTATGGAAATTTCCTTCAAGGTCAGTCCCTGGGCCGTTGCCCTTTTGCAGGGCAGCCAGCGTGCATGTAATGCCAATGCCACCTGACACCTGTGATAAAGCTACAAACCTTCCGCCAGCCCATGCTCCATTTTGCCATATAAAGTTTGCAGGCCTGCACCTCCTTGTAAATTAGTCACCCTCCCGCGAGCCCTTTGACGGGGTAGTGACAAGTCGTACAGAAACAGCTCACGTTTATTGTCCTGAAAATTAAGATAAAGTGGTGGCAGTCATCTGGAGCGATAGATAATAACTGAGCTGAAATCACAAGCACAAAGGGCTGGTCCTGCTGGGAGGCGGGGCGGATGAATATGTGAAAAGAAGTATAGCGAGCTATGGGGCTAACTAAGCTATTTTATTTTTCACTGCTGAGCACATTGCACTGCACAGAACATTACAGAGAATTTGTGGATGGGTATGTTAAATAGAGAAAAATGGCAGCCCTTGCCCGGCAACGGCCTGTGCAGCAAGACCAGAGGAAAATCTACTGAGAAAGTGAAACAAAAGCTGATCGTGCCCCTATTTCCTGGAGCAGGACGCGCAGTGACAAGGGTACACCACCATTGTGCCTATCACTCAGCTTTCCACAGACTGAAATAGTTTGAAGAATGAATTATGTATTGTTATATGGTTTATACACATTAAGTCACATTATTAGTGACCTCATCTAGAGTAACCGCCGTGTGCATCCTCATAGACAGCAGCTAGATGGCTTGAGTAAACTCAAATAAGGTCCCTGGTAATGATGTGACAGGTTAATCTGAGTCATTCTGACTGCTTCCGCACCGCTAATCGGTGGATGGTCCAAGAGCAAAAGCACCAGCTCAAGTTGTCCCACAGCAAGCTGGAGGTCCATAGATTCCAACATGCACCATTCACGGTGGTCCCACAGCTACCTGAAGATCCATAGAGCCAATAAGACCATCAGGTGGTCCCACAGCTGCTAGAAGGGTCTATAGAGGCAACATATCCATCAGGTGGTAGTCCACAGCACTGGAAGATCCATAGAGCCAACATGACCATCAGTGGTCCACAGCTACTGAAGATCCATAGAGCCAAAACATGACCATCAGGTGTCCACAGCTACTGGAAGATCCATAAGCCAACATGACCATCAAGGTGGTTCCCGACAGCCTACTTGAAGGATCCATAGAGCCAACATGACCATGCAAGGTGGTTCCCACAGCACTGGAGGCTCTATAGAAGCCAAAATTTACCATCAAGGAAGTGCCACAGCTGCTGAAGGTGGTCTATAAAGGCCAAACACCACCTTCCAAGGTGATCCCCCCGGCTACTGAAATCCAGTAGAGCCAACATGACCATCAAGGAGATCCCACAGCTGCTGGAAGATCTCATATAGCCAACAAGACCATCAAAGGTGATCCACAGATACCCATTTTGGGTTCAAGTCTGAGAAATCAGAGGCACCAGGCTAGTACTTGAAGTCTTGGTCATGCTCATGCATCTTGATCTTTTAAAAACCAATGCCGGGACATATCTGTGTGACATGTTTGCATTGTCTTCCCTGGAATATCCCATCCTCCCCATGAACACAACACAGCATGTTTGTGGTGTATGTGACCTGCAATGATTGTATTCTTACCTAGAATTGGATATAGAACGCTTCCCACATGAATGAGTGTCCCAGAGAATTGCCACAAAACATTTCCCTACCTAATCTGGCACCATCTCTTGTGTTCTTCGCTAGTGGTTGCAGGGTGCTTGTTCTATGCCTGGCCCAAAAGCGTCCTTCCCATTCGATGAAGAAAAAAAATGGTCATAGAAAAAAGACTACCCTTTGCCATCAAGCATAGTCTAATTCTCATATGCCCGGTAAAATATAAGTCTTTTCTGCTTGATTGAGCAGAGAGTGGAGTACAGATCACCTGTCTGAGTGCCCCATACACAGTAGGTTTGCAAACAGTTGTTTTTAGGCACCCGTCTGGTGGACCCCTGTAATTTATTTTTGGTGGTGAGGTGTTCCACTGTTGGCATGTTGTTCCACCCTTGACATCTCATAGCAAACATCACCTCTCACATCTAATGGGCACTATATTCGTCTGCATGTCCCCACACTTTCTATTCACAGTGTCGCCATTTGCACTCACAAAGCACTTTGACTACAGCATCACACGAACAATTTCCACAAACTGCATAGGTTTCGGTAGTCCCCGCCACCCTCGACCCGAAAGCCAATATTCAAACCCTTTTTGCAATTCTATTATATTGCCCCTTTTAACCCATCGATGGCAACACTAGTATGTGGGCAGACAGCCTATCACACACCTATCCTACTCACCAAGCCAGCTCACGCATGTGGCCTTTATCATGAACAACAATGGGTTGTGTCATAATAAAATGACTTAACTGTGACTTTACATAGTCCATTCAGAGTCTGTAAGCTGGGTGACGCACTTCTAAGGTCACAATCACTGCTTCCAACATGCAAGGCTTGCAAGGCAAAATTTGTGATAATGCCCCCTCCGTCAGCTAATATACCTAGTAGTCATTTCGGTGAGCCCCTTATGCCCAGTACCTTGAATGGTGACTGTCCAGCTCTGCAGATCTTCTCCATAAGCAGGTAAATTGAGCTCACAACATAGACCCTTGTCTGTCTCACAACATACATGCTGTAATCTATTATTCACTTCTCTAGACAGATTAGGAACAATAGCACAGATGTGTCACGTGGAGGCAGAAACATTTGTCCCTCCCAGAAAACGGTCTCTCTATTGTCTCTGGTTTGGTTGAATCCAAAGTCGTGTTCCAAGGCTCTTTAATTGTCAGAATTGATTTCCAAAGTAAATACCTATAGGTGGACGAGAGAGGAGTTTAATTCTTCTGATTAGAACTAATTTGCCATATGTTTTCCCCAGGAACATTGCTGTAAGGCTATGTTCACAACGGCTTATTGTTGGGACTGAATCGTCGCCCCATACTTTCATGCCCGTACTGTTGCGAAATACGGACGGGATTACGTCCCAGTCCATTAACGTAATCCGACAGTTCTCATTCAGAACAAATGGATTATGTCTCCTCTCCACGTGCTCGCACAATAACCAGCAAGCAGAAGATAAGTGACATGTCAAGTTATTTACGGCGTATACACGCCGAAATAATGAATTTCTAAGGGTCCGGCGGGCTTGCCAGCCTCCGCCCCTGAGACACACGGCGTAATGCTTGGCGAAATACGTCCCGCAATTAAGCCATGTGAAGCATAGCCCTTCTTTTACCAACTGTATCTAAACAAGGAGGATGTGGTGTATACAAATACTCGTAAGGTTTTCTCATGTACACATTAGAGAATATGGGGTCTCATGCACATATTGTGAATATGGGGTGTACTACTTGCTTGTAGGTTTCCTGCATGCACGACATTACAGAAATGGGGTGACTGCTGCTTGTACGTTCTCAGTGCACACATTAACGGATTATGGTGTGTACTACTGCTTGTAGGTTCTCATGCACACATTAAACGGATATGGGATTATATAATCTACGTGAGGTTCTCATGGCACACATACGATATGGGATATATAACTACTTGTAGGTTCTTCATGCACACATTACGGATATGGGTAGTACTAATACTTGTAGGTTTTCTCATTGCAACACATTACAATATGGGATAGTATAAATAGTTGTAGGTTCTCACATGCACACATTACGGATAGGTATATATAACTACTTGATATGTTCTCATGCACAACATGAACTGAAATGGGATATATAACTACTTGTAGTTCTCATGCACACATTACAGATATGGGGTGGTACTCAATACTTGCAAGTTCTCTGTCACACTTTAGGGATAAGAGGTATACTACGAACCTGTAGGTTTCACATCCAGAAATTAGGATATGCGTAAAAACTATACATGTAGGTATATGCACATATACGGATATGGGATATACAACTAACATGTATGTTCTCATGCACGCATTAGGGATCTATGGAGTACTATTACATGCACTTCTCATTCATACATAAGAGATATTGGATATAGTAATCCTTCTAGGTTCTCAAGCACAACATATGGGAAATGGGATCTACTATAGGTAGACTAACATGTACACAGGGAATACGGTTGTAGTACTACTTCTGGTTCCTCATTTCATTACATTGAGGTTATTGGAGCATACTACAACTGTGTATGTTCTCACAGCACACATAGATATGGAGAGCATCCTACTACTTGTATGTTCTCCATGCACTACAGAGATATGGAGCCTCCAACTACTTGTATGTTCTCATGCACACAGAGATATGGAGCATCCAACTCACTTGTATGTTTTCTCATGCACACAGCAGATATGGACATCCCTACTACTTGAAATGTTCTCATCGCATACACAGAGATATGGAGCATCCTACTACTTGTATGTTCTCATACACACACTAGGGATCTACATGGTACTACTACTTGTAGCTTCTCATGTACACACTAGATGATAGGGGGTGTAACTATTAGTGATAACGGGTGGTACTACTACATGTAGTGCTGATCATTCAACACATTAGGGATCTATGGTAAATAAATACTACTTGTAGGCTCTCCTTCACACATTAAGGATATAGTGTGTTTGTACTACTTTATGTTCCATGCACACATTAGGGATCTATGGTGTACTACTACCTATAGCTTCTCTTGTACTCACTAGAGATATGAGATATACTATTCCTTGTAGGTACTCGATGCACACATTATGAAATGGATATACTTACTACTTGTAACTATCTATGTACACAGGATATAGGAATTATGTAGCTACTTCTTGGTTTCCTCATTCACACATAAGGTATGGAGCATACTACTACTTTGTATTACTCATGCAACACAGAGATATGGGGGTGAACTACACTCTGTATGTTCTCATGCAACACAGAGATATGGGGTGTACTACTACTTTGGTATGTTCTCATGCACACGAGATATGGGGTGTACTACACTTGCATGTTTCTCCATGCACACATTAGGGCTCTACGTGTACCTACTTACTTGTAGCTTCTCACACACTAGAGATAAGGGGTGTACGATTCCATGTAGGTTCTCAGACACACATTAGGTGATATGGAGTGTACCAACTTCTTGTAGGGATATGAGTGTAACCACTAACTTTCAAATGTTTCACCCTGTAGCTTTATACCTATAAATACAGTGATAGTTCCTTGAATCCGGTAATTGTTTACAGCATATTAATGTAAATACAATACAGATTTTTAAATCCCTGGAGCAGAATAGTGTTTGTATCATAGAAGTATATACCAGGAAGGTACAGTGTGTAACCATGATTTGTTCCTCATAGGTCTGATGTGGGGAGGCCGCTGGAGATGCACCGAGCTCTCGAGTGTGACATATATACCAAAAAAAAAATTTATGTTCCGTACAAGGTCCCGCTGGTGTCAGCTTTAGCAAGGGGAACTCTAAGCACAACTTTACTTCGCTTTTGTTAGTCTGCGATTAGTGAGGGCACAGGGTGATGTCCCACAAAGTCAGTACGAATCGGGCTCCAAAATCAAGGCAGTTCAGCAGAATTCTGGCACAATTTGCACCCAAAATATTCGTGAACCATTGCTTTACACACATTTATTATGTGTTTTTAGTCTGTTCAAAACACTTCAGCACCTTGTCAGATGTAAGGGTCTTGTAAAGGGCGTGGTTTCCACCAAGAAAAGGGCATGGCTTTACATGCCAACAGTTTTAGGCGCAGTTGTGTTGACATAACAAAAGCCAACTCAAACGATGGTGTAAATTTAGATTAGACAGATTTAATGACTCGATAATAAATGTGGCGCATTGTAATTCTGTCTAGACAAAACATTACACATTCTAAGAGTTAATATTAAGAAATCGTGCCCCTCAATGATTGTCTATTCTAGGCTTGCTCCATTGTAATATTCCTAGAATACCCCCTGTAAGCCATTTTCCTTGTTATGTATGTTTTCCACGAAGGCTTTTAGACAACTAATACGCTGCAATACGGGTTGGCACCAAGCTTTACTTCTGCACAGTAATGGGTTATACAATCCCCAATATGACTAGGAGTATTTGGCTTTCCAGGAAGTTCTGGGAAGCTGGGATCATACCCATTTATTTAATGGCAAGTACTTGGGGTAACAAAAAACAAAATAGTTATTCCAACACTTAAGGGATACTAAAAGGGGTATGTCCTCACTAGCCATTGATTCATCTCACCTCAGGTCCTTTTTCTTAGTTTCATTTTGAATTCAGGGGGGGCAAGTTTACTGCTTCTACTAGCTGCAGTAGAAGCCAGGTCTGTAGCTAAAGCAACCAGCGCGGCAGCCTATCATGAGAGATAGAACAAGGTCTGTAACTATAGTGACTTGAGGGACTGATGCAAGCCCAAAACAAGAGGTGATAGGACTCAGAATCATAGATACTATTTAATTAACACGACATATACTAAATTATTTGTTTTTGCAAGATCTTTTAACAAAAAAAGCAATCCTTTTTAGTGATACCAACCCCTTTAACATCTGGAAAAAAATTCACGTTCATTTATTAGAGTATCTCCGCCAATTGGAAAATAAATGCCGCAGATAGTGCTCCCCAGCAGAGGCGCTGTTCCCTTCTTCTCTGGCTCTCTCAGAGTGTGCTGTCTACAGATTTCCTTTAGATTATCCATAGGCTCATATATTGCTCACCTCACTTTGTTTGAGGTTGGGCCCAGTATGTATAAATTATAACCGTGTTACCCATAGAATGCTAAGTAATAGAGTGAAGAAATTAAGTGACACTTTTTAGAGGCTGAGTTATTTGATGGTGAGCTTTGAGAGTACTAAGCGCGTTCCTACAGACATGAAATGTTATACAAGAAAGGTGAAATTCACAGTGATCTTCAAAACTAAAGTAACACAGAATGCAATACTTAACAGAGAACGAAATGTGTCCCTCAGTGAGTTGAAAAAGTCGTCCTACTTCTCGAACTGTTCCTCAAATTGTAAACACTACAATCCACAAAAGTTAAAGGGGTTTTGCCATGAAACAAAATTTGAGTGGGAATTTGAAAATAAATAATAAAAAATTTTCCCCCATTCTCTTATTAAAAATTTTGAGTTTTTGTTTTGCTGCTCTTTAGTGACCCGTTTTTCCCTCGTCCCCAGGGGATATGACAGGGTTAGAGCTAGGGAATTCACCTTCTCCTCTAGGAAAATTATGAGGTTCCCCCCAGGTTGCTGTCATTCTACTCCTGTCCTCTGTACTCCTTAGAATTGGTCAAACCCTTTTGGAAAATAAATTTAAAAAAAAAAAAACCTAATGGGGTATAGGGGATTAAAGAGAATTAAAACCCACAATTTTGGTTCTGAGGGATTTAAAGAGGACCTTGTCCGGGAGACAAAAAGTTTTCTTCGAGTTACTTTTAACTACTCCGCTCTTTAATAACAGACCTTTCTCTGCTAAGAGAGGAAAGGCCTGGTGTGTACCTGCGGGTTTCACATGATATGAATTCAAACAAATCCCACGCCCCCTTCTGAGTACACAGAGCTGAAGAGCGGATGCGGGGCATAAAATTAGTTGTGGCAAAACCCCTTTAATTTTTGTATTGATGTTTTAGGATAGAGCAACACAAAGATTTGGAAGTGAAAAAAAAAGTGGGTTTTTTTCCAAAGTTTTACAAGGGAAAGTGGGAATGCTTGTAGTAGCCCTTGTTTTTGTTTTCCTCAATAAAATCCAAAAACCCATTGTCTAAAGTCCCCAAATTGTAAATAGTTACATCGAGGGTTTTTATATTTAAAATACAGCAGTTTTGGGAAAAGTTTCAGTGGTTCATTAGAAAAACATGTGGCAAATGTATTGCGGGGTTAGGTTAAAAAAAAAAAAATAGCAAGCTTGACCATTCACAATCACAGTTAATCCATCATCGAAAATTAAAAGGGTGGGGTCAAAACTTTAAAAACCTCCCAAGGACAGGGCCCCGTCGGGGGCCCGGGACGACGGGTAGGCTAAGGTACACCGTGGGGCTCCACTTCATCCAGGAAAAAGGGTATGAAGGGCTGAATTTTACTTTGGGAGGGGTGGTGGGGGCGCTAAAGCTTTTTTGCCTAGGGGCCTGGGCGTCCCACCCCGGGTGGCCATCCCCCAAAATGACACCCCGGGGCGAGGGAAACATAATTAGAGAAGCCCCCAAGAACCCAGGGTAAATTGGAGTGCTGAAGGACCCACATCAGGTGGAGATCTGTCGAGGAAAAATTTTAGTTGTGTACCCCACAAATCTAAAATTTTTATAAAAAAGAAAAGGTTTTTTTTAAAAAGCAACCCCATAACGTTCCTTCACTTGAAAAAAAGCTTTTGTAAGGACATAGCAGATGGGGAAGAAGGAGCTCTGTCAGTAAACCAAAAAATTCAATTTTTGGCCCCTTTAAACAGTATCCCCACTATAAGTTGGTGGGTGGCATCATCGTGGGGTCTTTGCTTCAGAGGGACTGGGAAGTGCTCAGATTTGGATGAAGGGAGCTAAAATGGGGCAACCCTGGAGGAAAATTTAAGCCCTTAAAAAGCTTGAGTTTTAAGGTTACCTTCAGCAGGACAGCGACCAAAACATCACCCCAAAGCTACTTTGCAAGGGTTTACATAAATCATATCATGTGTTAAAATGGCCCGTACAGTCCAGACTAAAACCCCATTATCTGTGGCAGGACTTGAAAATTTTTGTTCACAAACGTTTGCCAACAATCCCTGACTGAGCTGTAAATTTTTTGCAAAAAAAAAAAAAATTCCACCCTCTATGTGGCAAAGCGGTAGGGATCCCCCAAAAGACTGCAGCTGACTTGCAGCTAAAGTGTTTACAAAAAAATTGATCGGGATGAATACAGATGACAAACTTTTTTTAAATTTTCAATTTTGCAAAAAAAGTGGAAAAAAAGGTTATTTTTCCTTTCATTTCAAAAAAAACATGTTTTTTGGGTTGCTTTTCACATAAAAGTCAATAAAATACATTTTTGTTTGTGGGTTTTTTTTTTAGCAATAAGGAAAAGGTTTAATGGATGTGAATATGTTGCAAACCCCCCGTCAAAAGTTAGGGAAAAATTTACAAACTGAACACTAGCCTTCTGTTATCTGTTGGTGAAATTTGGGTTTTTTTGTGGATTTTAACAGACCGGTTCACACCGAAACTAGGAATGAAGGGGTTGCCTTTTTTTTCCACTTCTTTTGCAACAGTGAGGGCTCAAACCCCCCCCCGTTTAATCAAAAACCCCTGATAAGTCACAGACATGTCAAAAATTTCAGTAAAATAAAGTAGTTTTTTAAATTTTAAAGGACAAAACTGATTAATCTATTAGAATTTTGGGAGAAAATGTTTGAAGTGAAGGGTTATTTCATTGACCCCCCTATTTTGGGAAAGGGGTTTTTCCCATCCCCCACTTCAATAAATTAACCCAAAAAATATTAGTATGGGTCCCCCCTTAGAGATTTAGACCGGGTCCCCTGAAAGCCTTATTTACAAGAAAAGTCAGTTGCACTTCGCATAACCTGTCTGTGGGAGTTCCGGTACACCGAGTACGCCCCCCGTACGGGAAAATCCCCTAGAAAGTAAATTTCGCAAGTGCCAACCCCTTTCCCTCCCGGAGGGGATTTTTTTAGGGGGCCTTACCCAAACCCGGGTGTGGGCCCCCGAGGGGGCACTACACTTTTATGGCACATCCCCTTAATATGATAAAAATGCGAGATAGGAACACCCTTTTAAAACTTTTTATTATTAGGACAACTTTCCCTTTTTTCCCCTTTAGGGAAAAACTATTACCCCTGGGGTGTTTTTTCCCGGGGTTCAACAAATACATTCATGGTTTAGCACTAATTCCCTCTGGCGCCCCGTGCAGCCCCTTTATTCTTTCCAGTTTCAGGCCCGGGAGGCAGAATTCAAAATCAGGGATTCCAGGTCCCCAGGTATCAATCTGTTTTTGGGTTGCTTAAAGAAGTGAGACTTTGCAGATGTACTGTACTTTAAACAGATGCAAATTAATGTAAAAGTAGGAACATGAGAGTCCAGGTGAGACCCCTTTGTGCTACTCTGCCTATCGTGCTTGAATTGATTTCCCAAAGGTTAAAAAGCGCCATTAAGGACAAGAACGAATTTAATGAAGTGTATGAAATTTCGAAATGTTTTTTTCATGGTGTCAGTAGGGATAGGACCAGATCTGGGTTTTCCCGCTCAAGAATTTCGGTGTTTTCAGGTGGGTTCCCCGTAAAACAGTGCTGATTCAGCAACTTTTTGGGGGGACCCGTTTTTTACGTTTTGAACAAAGTTTAGAGGTGATTTTAGCCTTTTTTATTCAAAAGATCACAGAAAAATTTGGGGGTTATTTACTTAGAACAAGGAAAAAAGCCATAGTCGCTGACAAAAAGAGGCAAAATAAAACCCCAAGGTGCACACGGGGCGAAACTGAAGGCAATCACTGCGCAGCCGGGCTATCCAAGGGAGAAATTGTTTTTTACATAACTGCAGTTTGGGTAAAAACCGTTCAGACCTTTTATGCAGAAAAGTCACAGTACCATACAGGGGGGGATTGTCAAGAGTAAAATTACTGTTAAACAACCCCTCACAACCTACTTTTATGAGGGGGGGATT
>JAODAL010057541.1:0-22616 GCA_025379985.1 Phyllomedusa bahiana
GGTCAATGGAAGGATCTACCTGTGGGAAAAATGGGAGGGGCAAAGGGAGGGATCTACCGGGTTTTAAGGGGGGTCAAGGGAGGATCACCTGGATTAAAAGGAGGGCAATGGAAAGGGTCTACCTGGATTAAATGGAGGGTCAAAGGAGATCTCCTGTATTATAATGGGAGGGTCAATGGGAGGATCTACCTGTGATTATAATGGGAGGGTCCATGGGAGGATCTACCTGTGATTATAATGGGAGGGTCAATGGAAGGATCTACCTGTGGTTATGACAGGAGGGTGAATTAGAGGATCTACCTGTGGTTATAATGGGAGGGTCAATGGAAGGATCTACCTGTGGTTATGACAGGAGGGTGAATTAGAGGATCTACCTGTGACTATGATGGGCTGGTCAATGGAAGGATCTACCTGTGCTAGACAGGGGGTCAATGGAAAATCTACCTGGTTATAAAAGGAGAGTCAAAGCAAAAGGGTCTACCCGTGGTTTTAAAAGGGAGGGTCAAATGGAAGGACTACCTGGTTATAAAAGGAGGGTCCCTGAAGGAACTACCTGTGTTATACGAGGTCAATGGAAGGATCTACCGGTTTTTTTTAAAGACAGAGGGGGCAAGGAAGATCTACCTGTGGTTATAAGGGGGCAATGAAAAGGGTCTACTTGGGGTTTTGACAGGGGGGCAATGGGGAAAGGCTACCTGTGGGTTATAACAGGAGGGCAATGGAAGGATCTACCGTGTTATGAAGGAGGTCAATAAGGGTCTACCTGTGGGTTTAAAAAGGGGGTCAATGGGAAAGGGTCTCCCCGTTTTTATAAAGGGCTGGTCAATGAAGGTCAAACCCGTTTATGAAGGGGTGGGCAATGGAAGGACTACCTGGGTAGATGGGGGTGGGCAATGAAGGATCTACCAGAGGAAGATCAAACCCGTGTTTATAATGGGCGGCAATGGGGGGACTACCGTGGTTATGAAAAGGGGTGGCAATGAAAGGATCCCACCTGGGTTATGATGGGCGGTCAAAGGAAAGGGTCTAAACCTGGGGGGAAGGGTCACCCGGGTTTTTAATGGCTGGTCAATGGGAGGATCTACCTGTGGTTATGAAGGGCTGGTCAATGAAAGGATCTACCTGTGGTTATGATGGGCTGGTCAATGGAAGGGTCACCTGGGGGAAGGATGACATGTGGGTTTTAGTGGCTTCAATGAAAGGGGTCTACCTTAATTATAAAACAGGAGGGGAATTAAAGGACTACCTGTGGATAGGGCGGTCACTGAAAGGGTCTACCTGGTTAAAAAGGGGGGTCAATGAAGACTACCTGTGTTATAATGGGGTCAATAAAGGATCACCGTGGTTTTAACAGGGGGCAATAAAGGGTCACCTGTGGTTTTACAGGAGGTCAATGGAAGGATCTACCTGTGGCTATGACAGGAGGTCAATGGAAGGATCTACCTGTGGTTATGACGGAGGCAAAGGAAGGACTACCGTGGTTATCGAACTTTCTCTATGAAACAAGGCCGGGAAACCCCAGTCTCGCCGGTAAAAACGATTCTTATTGAATTGAAGAGTTGCGTGACAGTAGGCAAATAACCTTCATACGTGGAGCCATGTTCACCCCCCGCCCCCAAGCTCACCTAAGGGGAAAGGAAGCTGCAATATTAATGAGAGACTGAAATGAGGCCAGAACATTGATTCAGTACAGAACAAGGAGGGGCGCTCGTACCCCTCCAAATCGGGCAAGTACACCGGGGCTGTGTCACCTGGAGCCCTTCCAATATTTGCACAATAGCATTAGAGGTGTTTGGCACACAATGTTCGGGACACACTGATTCCCTCTGCAGGAAATATAAGTGCTTCTTAGGGTTAAAGTTTTATGGGGAAGGGAAACCACTCTGTCACAGAAAACGGGACGTACTCTGACGGGGCGTCCCCAAACATCATAAAATAAATGTCATCAAAGATGGCGGCCGGCGAGGCGTTACAGAATTACCGGGTGTCCCTCCCCTGCAGTATCCGATCAAATGGATCCACGACGTCACTGATTTATGACCTTGTATGGTCTGTGTGAACGTCACATCTCGTATGTAATATACAATCCGCACTGACGCTGCAGCACCAGGAAAAGCCAGCATTTTTGGAACACCAAAGCAAATATTCTAAGACATCAAAAGAAAACGTATAAACAAAAAAAACCAAAAACCCCCATGTATTCATAGGGGGACGACCACGGGGGCGGGGCACTAACCCGAGCCTCCGCCTGTTATTTCCCCGCTTTGGGGTGACTTTCCCAAGGGGTCCTGATTGATTCTTTTTGGTTAAAAAATCCCCTCCGGGGAGCAGTAAATCATTCTCCTGCTGCAAAGTAAATACAGTTATACCCTCCAGAGACCGAAATCTTATCACACAGATAAAGAGAGTCGCTGCGGCTCCCGACGTCGCACAGGAAATGTCCGGCCACCATCATCGCCGCCCGACAGGAAAGAAGCGGAGATTAAGGAAATGCCAAGAGACCCAGGTGCTGCGCGCGGCATGATGGCGGCAGATCAACCAGATTCTGGGCCCACCGGGGAAAGAAATATGGACGGGGGAGATGACTCTGGGAAAAAAAGAGCCAAAAACACCAAAATTAAGGACATGAAACGGGGGCCCTGGGGGAAAAAAAATCACTTCTGGGTTGAGGGGCAGACCCTTACCCCAAAATAAAACCCAAACGCCCATCCTCTGCTGCAGAGAGGCAGCATAGACAATGCATGCCCCGTGGCCATTACCCTGAATGCCCAACCAATTGGATGATCTCCTGTCAACCCACAGGGGGCACACTGGGCGTATAAGGCGCCCTAGACAATCGGGGCACGCACCTTAGTAATACAGTGACATGCCCATAATGATCAGATAGGTCTTCCTGTCAATCCCACAGATTAGGACGGTGTAGATGCGCCAGAAGACAATCAGGGATGCTCCTCTGTATGCCCATAAACAATACCCGCAGTCCCACATGTCACAGCTGGACTGTAAAGCCCCCTAGAATCAGGGGATCTCCCAGTAATACATGACAGCCCATACCAATAGATAATCTTCCTACAGGTGCACAGCTGACGTATAGGGGGCCCCCCTAGAAACGGCAGCTCCTCAGTAATACAGTAAAAGGCCATCCCCCCAATGGAAATAGATTTTCCACAGGTGTCACAGCTGGACGTAAAGAGGGCCCCCTAGAAATCGGCACGCCCTCAGTAATACATGACATGCCCAAACCCAAAAAGGGATAGATCTTCCACAGGTTTCACGCGGACTAAGAGAGGCGCCCCTAGACAATCAGGGCATGCTCCTCAGTAATACAGTGACATGCCCATACCAATAGGATAGATCTTCCTACAGGTGTCACAGCTGGACTGTATAAAACCCCCCTAGAAAACAGGAAAGCCCTCAGAAACAGTGACATCCCCATACCAAAGGATAGATCCCCTACAGGGTCACAGCTGGACTGAAAAGGCGCCCCAAAATCAGGGCATGCCCTCGTAAACAGTACATGCCCATACCAATGGGATAGTCTTCCACAGTTCACAGCTGGACTGTAAAAGGGGGCCCCCTAAAGAATCAGGGGCATGCCCCAGTAATACGTGACATGCCCAACAATAGATGATCTCCTACAGGGTCACAGCTGGACTGATAAGGCCCCCAAAACGGGGAAAAGCCCTCAGTAATCAGTGACGGGGCCCATACCAAAAAGGATGACTTCCACAGGTGTCACAGCTGGACTGTATAGAGGCGCCCCTAGAGAATCAGGGCATGCTCCTCAGTGGGGTATTACCGGGGCCCCAATTTGGACTAAAGAGGCGCCAGAACCATGTGACCGGAAGCAGAAACCCCCTTCATCCCCCCAGGGTCACGGCTGGTCTCTAGGGGCATTGCATATCTGCTGTGGGCTCTGCTGGAAATCTTGTATCCTGAGGAACTGAAAGTAAACATAATCATTAGAAGACTGGGGAAACAAGGAACTTTTCCTCACAATTGTACAGCTCTGAAATGGCCCTTTCCCCCAGGGTAACCAGCATTTAACCAAGAGAAGGCTGAGGGGGGGGGTGACTGAGGGGTCCAGGTGGCGCCACCCCCGGCCCGCGCTCTCAGTTACACCTTACGAGGGGTGAAGACAGAACGAGCGGGAGGCGGAGCGCTGCTCTGGAGCCAGGCGGCAGTAATCTGGATCCCGTGACAGGACTTGAACGTCTGCCGATCACTCCAGTTGGCAGTGCCTGGCATAAACTGGGAGTTCCCTGGAGCTAAAGAAACACAAGATAACAAATGAAGATCTGGCTCAAGATCCTACTTTTGGGATTAGTCAGCACCAAGGTTTGTAGGGTTCATGTGCTTGGGAGTTAACCCTTTAGTGCACGGAGCTCCTCACCTGTCCGCATGGTCCTCCGGACTTGAGTGACCGCTGGGCCCCGGCAGCAGACGCTCCCTTCACAGGATCCACTCACATAATGATGAGTTCTGCAACTTTCTAATTTATTATACAACTGTCCACCATTTCCAAGATCTCTGCTTGCTGACACTGAAAAACCTGCCCGGAAACTCCTGACCCCACACTTCTCACAGCTGGTGCTTTGTTGCAATGAATTCAGCACATTGCAGAAGCAAAAACTGCTCTCCAGTCCTGATGTTTTGTTCAGGCTGTGGGCAGTTCTATAGCTTCAGACTAACACCTTTCCCTTTCAGGCGGGGCAGTTCAAGCTTCAACTAACACTTCCTTTTCAGGCTCTGGCGTTTTATACCTTTAGGCCCCCCTTCCTGTTCCGGTTTTGGGTGGTTCTTCAGCTTCAATTAAAACTCCTTTCAGGGGTGTGGCATTCTTAAAGCTTTGGCCCCCAATTCCTGTTTTGGCGTGGATTCCCAAGCTTCAGCCATTCCTGTTCCCGGTTGGGGTTCTAAGCTCAGACTAACACTTCCTGTTCAGGGGTTTGGGGAGTTCAAAACTTCGACTAACACTTCCGTTTCAGGTTTTGGGATTCTATTGCTTCAGGGCCCGCACTTCCCGTTTAGGCTGTGGAGGTTCTACAGGGTGACTGCATTTTCAGTTCTCTGTTTCTAGCTGACCCGCCCGTCAAAAATTGAAAAGGAGGGGGCTAAACACAGAGCAGAAGACTTTAAAACTGTAAAGGGTAAAGTTTTTCTGTAAAAATAAAACTCCTTGTTGCTGCAAACCAAAAGGGGGTGATGTCACCCCTCCCGCCCTTTTTCGGAGCACGAAGGGAACATAACCTAGAGAAGCAGGAGATACAAACTTTTCTAGCTCTGAAAGGAAGCAAAAAAATAAACAAGTATTTTTTTATTAAGTACTGGGGGAAGCAGCAAAAGGGGCAAAACTGAAGCATCATGGGGGAGATTTGGGGAAACGGCAGCACAGAGACAAGCCCGTCCATCTCTTACAGGAGACCTAAATCTCAGGCCGCTCCTGCAATGGAAGCAAAGTGATTGAAGCCTAAACGTGTGAGAGAAGAACTAGAAGATGTCCGCCAGGTCCCAACAACGGCGCATCCCTACATAACATACTAGATCGTCTCGGAGAGAGGTAAAGTGCATCCCCCTGTGAGCCACCGCCCTGTGAATTCAGCATCTGGAACGACACGAACGTTGAGAAGATCACAGGGGAAGCTATAAAGGGGCTTAAAAACAATAATATAAGACGGGGAAAATATAAAAGGGGAAAAAAAAGCCGAAACACTTTCCCCCCAAACCCACAAAACCAAACTAGAGGGCGAAACGGAGCACATTAAAGGGGCTCTCCATAGAATCCGGAGTAATACTGCAGCTGAGTGACTACTATGTGGTGTCTCATCATCGGGTACTGGGGCCCGTCCCTTTTCCCGTAAGGCAGTACCTTGCACTGCTGTTTTAAACATGTGGCCTCATCACGGCTATGGGGCCCATCTTTGTCCCCGTAAGGGGATCATTTCACGCTGGTTTGAATACAGGGCGTCTCATCATCTGGCAAATGGGGCCCCCATCCCTGTCCTCTGTAGGCAGTACTAATTTTCACTGCTGGTATGAATACTGGGCGTTTTCTCATCTGGCTACTGGGGCCCATCCCCTTTTCCCTGTATGGGAGTACTAATTTCACTGCTGGTATGAAAACATGTGGGGTCTCTCATCTGGGTTTCTGGGGGGCCCCCATCCCTTTCCTCGAAAGGCATACAAACACTGCGAATGAAACTGTGGGGTCTCATCATCTGCTACGGGGCCCCCATCCTTTCCCCCTTAAGGCATAATTGCACTGCGTTAAAAAAACAGTGCGTCTCACCTCTACTGGGGCCCCATCCCTTGTTCCTTTTGGCATTTAAACCCTGCCTGCTGTGTATAAACATTGGGTTTTTCTCAAACGGGTACTGGGCCCCGACCCTGTCCCTGTATGGGATACTATTGCACGCGTGTAGAATACATGGGTCCTTTACTCGGGTACTGGGGCCCGATCCTTTCCTCTGAGGCAGTACTATTGCACTGCTGTTATGATACAGGGGCCCTCATCATCTGGGTATGGGGCCCGATCCGTCCTCGTATGGCATACTATGCACTGCTGATATGAATAAAAGTGGGTTCTCATCACCCCGGCTCTGGGGGCCCAACCCTTGTCTCTTTATGGGGACTATTGCCTTTTAAAGAATACAGTGGGTTTTCACACTGGCTATGGGGGCCCCCCATCCCTTTCCCCGAAAAGGGAGTACTATTGCACGCGTTTAAAGAATACATTTGGGGCTCATCACCTGGCTACTGGGGGCCCGATCCCTTGTCCTCTGTATGGCAGTACTATTGCACTGCTGTGTATGAATACATGTGGTGCTCTCATCATCTGGCTACTGGGGGCCCGATCCCTTGTCCTCTGTATGGCAGTACTATTGCACTGCTGTGTATGAATACATGTGGCGTCTCATCATCTGGCTATTGGGGGCCCGATCCCTTGTCCTCTGTATGGCAGTACTATTGCACTGCTGTGTATGAATACATGTGGCGTCTCTCATCATCTGGCTACTGGGGGCCCGATCCATTGTCCTATGTATGGCAGTACTATTGCACTGCTGTATATGAATACATGTGGTGTCTCATCATCTGGCTAATGGGGCCCCGATCCCTTGTCCTCTGTATGGCAGTACTATTGCACTGCTGTATATGAATACCTGTGGCGTCTCTCATCATCTGGCTACTGGGGGCCCGATCCCTTGTCCTCTGTATGGCAGTACTATTGCACTGCTGTATATGAATACATGTGGCGTCTCATCATCTGGCTACTGGGGGCCCCGATCCCTTGTCCTCTGTATGGCAGTACTATTGCACTGCTGTATATGAATACATGTGGCGTCTCATCATCTGCTATCTGCAGGGTACCAATCAGGAGAACCCTGGAAAAGTACCAAATTAAAGGGGCTCTCCGCTACAGTAGGATCCCAAACATATGCTCATGGGGTGTCCTGCTGTACTGTATGGGGGGATCCAGATGTTGCTGACTTCTTACAGGGGGCATGCAGCAATGCACGGCTGTCCTGTACCCTCCGGGCAGAGCAGCGCTATATCTCTGAATATAATAGATGTACGTGTATATCTCATCTGTCCATAGATCTCTACACCTCTCTGCATCCTGACTGTGAATAACCTTATGGGTCTCATCTACAAGGTGTCCCCGGGGTTTCGTGTGAGAATAGTAGGAAGCTTCGGGGGCGGGGGGCACCCGATTGTGGTTGTGTGGAGGCCGCCGCCATGTTCTCCGGTAACGGCAGCCGCTCTCTGCCCGCCGCAGTGCAGGGGACTGAAGGGTCGTTTTTTCTCCCCTGTTGATCGGGGCCGGGGCATCTCCGGGTTTACATTTTCCAAATTGCTGTACCGAAACGCCAAATTTTCCTGGATTGGGATCTCCATCTGTTTGTTTGCACAGCAAACAGCGGTGATGGCCAAAATCCCCGCTGAACCCGGGGGCCGGGCAGAACGGCGGCGGGACAGCACAACTTGGCACCCGGACCTAAACCCGGATAATTTTTACAAAACCACAAAAATTTATAAAATCTACCCCTATAAATTACCACTACATCCTAATGATCAAAAATATTTTTACACCTCAGGGGAGTAATGCCCCGATAAGGGGGGGCTCCGTTTTTTTAAGACAGATAATTCACTAAACGTTAAAACCCTTAAATCCCACTACCCACCCGTTTCCCCATACAATTTGGGGGTTCTCGGGGGATTCAAAAACCTCCGGTGGAAAAAGTACGCAAATACAACCATATATGCCTGTCTTAAATACAAACCCCCCATTTAGTTCAAAGGGACTGTATTAATTAGGGGCGTCAGGTAAGAATATCTCCCCCCCTCCTTTGGTTCGGCACCAGATAAAGGGGACGGTATCCGATGTTGTTCCCCCCCCTCCCCCACAGGGGCCTATGCGGGGTTACAGAGGATCCCCCCCTAATAAGGGGAAGGACTGATACCCCCTTAAGGTATACCCTTTTTCCCCGGATTAAATTGGGTAAAACCAAGGGTATGAAGCACGCATTCCTAGCGACCCAGCACCCCCGTACACCCCCACGACACCCCCCTGTGGGGTGATTTCTTTGAAAAGGGGGACGTACCAATTTTCCTACCCGAAGGCTTGGGGGAAAACTGGGGGACAATGGGGTCGAAGCGGAGGCAAATTTTTTACTTTTTTCCTCTGATACTGGAATCTGGAAATTGGCATCCATCACTCCGCTCCTCGGGAGATGTGAAATACTCGCTTTTACTTTATTTGGGGCCCTGGGCCGGGGTGCCCCCCTACCCCACACAAATGGATGGGAAAACTTTTTTTCTTCCCCTTATTTGCCTTGATCAAAGGCTTTGTATGGTTTGGAAGGCGAGATAAAAAGAAATAATAAAAGCATCCACAAGATTGTGCAGAGCGCACAGAAGCGCTGCCAGCGGAGGCAGCAGCCACGGGACACATTCCATGACTTGCATGGTCACACTCCACGCCAAGTAACCCAATTGGAACTTGCAATGTTTGATGTCGACTGGTACAATTCTGTGCCAGAGCGACTGACTCATCAGAAAGAGGATTATCAGCCCAGTAAGCAAACACAAGGCCTGATCTTTGACTCCGGGTTACACGGCTGCTCGGGGAAACATCCTGCCTCGTCACAAGTCTGCCCCCTACATGTCTGGCAGATGTATGACGGCGGGCTCACACGCGTGTGCCACCGACCCCTGGCAGCAGGCGGCATTCAGATTTTATGGCGCAGAACTTTGCTACGTTGTTGTTTTTTTAATTTTACTGACTTTGCTTCGATTTATACTCTGATCACATCTACCGCTGCATTTACACTACCACTGTCTAGACAGTGCTAGACCCTCATAATTGTGCTCCCATGCACTTTGGTGTTCTAGACCACTAGATAGCCTTACATTAATCCATTCCACCGCCTTAGACCATCAGGAATGCTCACATTAACCCCTTTACTGCCCTAGACCACCAGGGATGCTTACATTCACCCCTTCACTGTTCTAGACCACTAGGGATGCTTACATTAACCCCTGTACTGCTCTAGACCACCAGGGAGGCTCACATTAACACCTTTACTGCCCTAGACCATCAGGAATGCTCACATTAACCCCTTTACTGCCCTAGACCACCAGGGATGCTCACATTAACACCTTTACTGTTCTAGACCACTATGGATGCTTACATTCACTCCTTCACTGTTCTAGACCACTAGGGATGCTTACATTAACTCCTTTACTGTTCTAGATCACCAGGGATGCTTACATTAACTCCTTTACTGTTCTAGATCACCAGGGATGCTTAAATTAACTCCTTTACTGTTCTAGATCACCAGGGATGCTTACATTGACTCCTTTGCTGTTGTAGAACACTAGATATCCTTACATTAATCCCTTCCACTGCCCTAGACCACCAGGGATGCTTACATTAACCTGTACCCTGGCCTAAATCACCAATGATCCTTTTATGATGTGCAATGTAATTTATTTCAGGGGGTACAGTTTGTAATATAATTAACTTCTGGGGGCACCATGTGTAATTTTATTAATGTCTGAGGTACAGTGTGTAATTAGGTCATTTCTGGGTACAGTGTAATTGGGTGTTTTTGTGTTTCACATTTTTTAACCTCTTTCTGTTATATCGAGGTAATGATGGGGGGGGGGTGCAAATTAAGTAAAAGTCTGCTCTGAGCAATGCTACTTTCTTTGTGATACTGGGAGAGCAGGGGTTGTTTGTGGGTTGGTTAGGTTTGAATACTGGGGCTGCTGTGTAGTCCCAGTCCAGCCATGTGTAGGTGCACAGAATAAAGACTATATAGGGGGCAGCAGTGAGATGTGAGGCAAACTAATAAGAAAAAAAGAGAGCCCTATAACAAAATGTAAATGTGATGAGAGTGTTACCGGGCAGCACCGGGGCAATAGCCGATCAGTCACCGTGATCAGCAGATACTGACACCTACATCCCTGTGAAGCTGCATTAAGGCTCTAACCCATCTGCTACTTTCACCCTGGACTGGGTTACACGTCCTCTTTACCCTAGTTGCATCCACAGCTGCAGTTTTATCCTATGACTCACTTTTAGCAGAATTGTGAATACAGCTCTGGATGTGACAGGAGTGGGACACGTGATGCTTCAGGGCAAGAGGAGCAAGGCCAGTAACTTGCTGAACTTTACATAAAGCTTTGTGCTTTAATTTACAGGGTGTTCTGTGACTCGTGGACAGCGCTGGGAGCGACGTGCTGGGTGGTCCGGGCGGATGCACTCGTGAAAACCCAAAACGATTTGTGGTTCCCGTCCTGAGAGCATCGTAATTGACTTCTTGACATGCAGATCTCTGATGCTAATAACATCGGACTGTGCGGCTGGGGAGCCGAGGAGGAGATTTATACGTCCCACACCGGACGCTCACTGCTGCCGGGCCAGATGAACGCTACGTCTGCGGTCCTGGGGCTAGAATGAGCGCGGCCCCTCACTCCGAGGTCACCGAGAGCACCCGCCAGGCTGCGGAGACTAAGGTACCGGTGGGTAGGTGCTGTGGTATGGAGGCCTGTGGACCGGCAGCTGCGGCAGAGCCTTGCCCTGCAGTTATGTTACCTGAGAGTGCAATGCGAGTAGAGAGGACATCTCTATAGGAAGGGGATCCTCACTGGGAACATCAGCCACCCTGACCCTTAGAGGAACCCCACTGTTGTAGCCATACTCCCTGTGGGGAACAATTTACAGAGAAAGGGGGGGCATCATGTACTTAAAGGGGTTTTATCACCATAGATTTTGATGACATATCGCTGGGATACACCAACATATTCTGATAGGTACAGGTCCTAGAGGAAGGAACAGACCTGCAAAAGTTTCAGCTCAAAATGGAGATACCCCAGACGCGCACGTGCAGGACTCTCCATTTTGTTCTATGATACTGGTACTGGGAACTCCCATAGAACAGAAAGGAGAACACAGCGCTCCACTGTACTGGGAACTCCAATTGAAAGAATGAGGAGAAACACAGCATTTCCCTGTACTGGGAACTCCCTAGAACAGAATGGAGAACACAGCGCTCCTCTGTACTGGGAACTCCTATAGAACAGAATGGAGAACACAGCGCCCCCCTGTACTGGGAACTCCCATAGAACAGAATGCGGAGTCGTGCACTGGCACGGCCGGCTCTCCTGTCGTCTCTGTAACTTTCGGGGGCCTGTTCCAGAGGTAGGTGCCGGTCCTAGAGGTGGGACTCGCACCCATCAGACTTGATGGCGTATCCCCTCGCACACCGGCTATCCATGCTGGGGGCCGCTGGATGGGAATCGGTTTGTAACCTGCTGTTGCATTAGTTTTTATGCTGGTTGTAAGATCTAGAATAGGTGCGGTATCAAAGGGGTTGTCTCACTGTTAGGCCTCGTTCACACGGCTTATTCTTGCCAGGCGTTTGCACCCGGTATGCGCGCCGGATTTGCGCTTCTGTACGGTGGTGCCAATCCGCTGGCAGCAATACGGTAATCCACTGCTCTCATTGTGAACACAGTGGTATCCGGCGCTCCTGCCGACTCGGCGATATCCGAACCGCGGGGGGAGAAGAAAGTGACATGCAACTTTATTTACGGCGGCATACGGCGATGTCAACAATGCATTGTCTATGGGGGCCGGGAGCGGCGCCCCGCCAGCGGTCGGCCCCCCGTCCCTCGCCCCGACCCTTTTTCAACCAGCGGATATGTGAGCTCAATTACGGCGCAAAATCCGTCGGGGAAATAAGCGTGTGAAACATGGCCTCAGGACGGGGGACACAGGTGCAGAGCCACTGATGAGGTATCTACTCACCAATTTGATCATAGAGGGGGTTCGATTATTAACCTGCACATAGATAGGCTTTCTATAGTCATTACAGGTTAGTGTAGTGCACCATGCTGGTTACAGCCTTTCAGTGACCCACATAACTATACATGATGGGGTTTATAACTGCACATAGATAAGGGAGCAGTCATACAGGTACGTGTTTATTTCGCACCATGCTGGGGATACAGGATATTAGTGACCCTAAGGCTATACATAAGGGGTATTATACCTGGCCACATAGATAAGGCTTCTATAGTCCATTACAGGTACGTGTATGTGCACCATGCTGGATACAGCTATTAGAGACCCTCATACTATACTTAAGGGGTTTTATACACTGCTCGTAGAAAGGGAGCAGCACACAAGTTAGTGTGTGCCACCATGCTGATAACAGCCTATCAGTGACACCCATACTTTACTTGTTGGGGTATTATACCTGCACATAGATAAGGGGGCAGTCATACAGGTACGTGTAGTGCACCATGTGGGGATAAGCGTATTAGTGACCCCCATAATATACATAAGGGGTATTATCCTGCAATAGATAAGGGAGCAGTAACACAGGTACGTGGTAAGTGCCCCATGCATGAATACAGTCTATCAGTGACCACCATACTATACATGAGGGGTATTTTTACCTGAACCCATAGTTAAGGGAGCAGTCATTATAACAGGTACGTTGTTAGTGCACCATGCTGAATTCTGTCTATCAGTGACCCCCATATATAATGAGGGGGTATTATACTGCACCATAGATAAGGAGCAGCAGTCATACAGGTAGTGTAGTGCCCCATGCTTGGATTTACAGGCTATTAGTTGACCCCCTTACTTTACATATGGGGTATTATACCTGCAATAGATAAGGGAGCAGTCACACAGGTAATGTAGTGCAACCATGCTGGAGTTTCAGCCTATTGTGAACCCCATACTATACATGAGGGGTATTATACCTGCACATAGATAAGGGAGCAGTCATACAGGTACGTGTAGTGCACCATGCTGGATACAGGCTATTAGTATCCCACCATTCTATTATGAGGGGTATTATACCTGCACATAGATACGGGAGGAGTCATAGAGGTTCGTGTTGTGCACCATGATGGATACAGGCTATTAGTGACCCCCATACTATACTGAGGGGGTATTATTCCTAGCTCAAGAATAAGGGAGACAGTCATAAAGGTAAGTGTACAGGTGTGCACCCCCATGTGGATACAGGCTATTTGTGACACACAATACTATACATAAGGGTATTATACCCCTTTGGGCACTTAGAATATTGGGAGCAGTCACTCAGTACGTGTAGTGCACCATGCTGAATACAGTCTATCAGTGACCGCCCATACTATTACATTAGGGGTTATTTTAACTGAACATAGATATAGGGAGCAGTTCACAAAGGTACGTGTTGTGACACCATGCTGGATTAAAGGCTATTAGTATCCCCATACATAACATGAGGGGTAATTATAACCTGCACATAGATAAGGACTTCTATCTATAGAAGCAGTCCATACAGTACGTGTAGTGCAGCATGCTGGGATACAGGCTAATAGGGCCCCCATACTATACATAAGGGGGTATCTATACCTGGCACATAGATTAAGGGGCAGTCATTACAGGTACGGGGGGGGGGGGTGTGTGCAGCATGCTGGATACAACCTATTAGTGACCCCCATACTATACATGATCAGGTATTATACCTCCACCTAGATAAGGCTTCTATAGGAGCAGTCATACAGGTACATGTAGTGCACCCTGCTGGATACAGCCTATCAGTGACCCCCATCCTACTATTACTGACACAAGACCCCCCTGACCTCTTTGTTCCCTAGCATCACAGGGCCACATTGGATTCTGAAAAAAATGTCACACATGAAGTATTGATTGACATTTTGGCCAAGATAGCCACCGGCGTCGCAGCCTCACTAACTCCACAGACAATTCACAAAAACCTGGGATGTTATTTAATTAGCGGAAGCGGCGTTTTTCTCCTGCAGCCTCGCGTTACAGAGCAGATTGCTGCATAGTTTTGTCGGAGAAAAAGTTAATAATTTTTTCAGATTTAACTCTCTACCTATTCTGGGTTAGGAGTCCAGTGGGCGGTCACACTCAGTGATTGACAGCGATCTGTGTATGAATGCACATGGAGACAGCTGTCAATCACTAAGCAGGACCGCCCACTGGACTCCAAAGTCCAAAAGGAGCAGGGCTTTACCTGAATGAAATGCAAATTATACTGAATAAGTTTACACAAAACTATGCCTCTGTCTCCGCTCAGCTCTGCCTGTTCTGTAACGTGAGGCTGTCGGATCAGATTGCAGGTTCCCTTTAAAATCTCTATAGTGCCAGCAACAATGTGTGCGCCCGCCCACCCCACTGCCAGTCACAGTATGGATGTTTGTCTTAACTATAAGGGTATGTTCACACAGCGTCTTTGTGCTCGGATTTCGGCGCGCTTTTCGGCATGTATTATGCATTATACACAGCAAAATGCGCTCTGCAATTACGGTCATTCATAGCTGTCATAGAGAGCTATGGATTATGTGTTGTCCCCCCGCCATACAATATGATCGTATTGTATGCGCGGGGGGAGAATTGACAAGTAAATTGTTAGTGGCAAATACGCGCCTCTGACAATGTATGTCTATGGGGCCGACACCCGGCCGTCCCCCCACGCCCCTGCTTTGGAATTACGCGCGGATCAGTGCATGATTCACAAAAAACTCACGGTTGTATGAACATACCCTAAAACCACTCGGTGGTGCCTCCACAATCTACTTGCTGTGAGGACCGAATGCCCCGAGTGCCAAGGCCCCCAAACCCGGTGGCATCGTCTTCCACTGTCCTTGCGCCTCTTCCATTAACTCTTTGAGACTGGTTACGAAGTGAATTACTCTAAGAAAAGTGACTTTCAGAAGGACAGGTGATTGGTGGGTCACACCCCCCCCCCCCCACCCCGCACCTGCTCTCGCCCACTGGGAGGTGCTGAGTATCTGATATAGTGACGGGCGGTGACCGGAAACACGGCGCCTGCTTTTCAGGAGACGAAGCTTTGTCGTTGGTCGTCCGATTGCTCTTTGTTGCTTTTCTTTCACCGACAGCCGACAGTTCTAGTAGAAACCGTCCGTTTCCGTCACCTCTGGCCTAATCTGCGCGGCCACCCATCCGGCATTAACAGCGGGCGCCGCTTCTTCAGCCGCCGGCGGATCTGCGGGGCTGAGATTACATCCATTTTACCTGCAGGGGAGGTTAGTTACAGCAGATACACCGAAAATTCAGCTACCTCATTCCCCCGGCCAAGATGCGCTCAGCCATAAAGTGCAGGTGATTGATTAGCCGAGGTGTCCCCTGTGCTTTATTGTTCACAAACCACTGGTCCCCTTATTGCATTATCTATACTGCGATCAGAACGCCTGGCCGTGCAGAAAAAATGCAGAAAATGATCCTCACATATCACAAGTGACAGGCTACGTGGCAGATTGCCCTGCAATCCTCACCACTGTGCCGGCGCACACCTCGCCCCCGCCCCGTGATATACGCCAAAGAAAGACAGACCTTGGGAAACAGAAATACCCGAATAATAAATCACTGACACCGGCCCCATATATATCTGCCAACATGTTAATTACAATGTACACCGCCATCTAAGCACAACTTTACAGCGTTAACCCACTCGTGTCCACAGAGAGCGCCACCCTGCAGCTTCACCACGGGACACCCAGTGGCAGGTTACACCCCAAAACCTCAACCAAAGGGGCCACAAAGCCAGGGCCACAACCTGAGGAGCAGAATCTAACTTTCTGGCTAAGATGCCCAATTGGTGCCCGGCTCCCGATAGCTTGTGTAGACAGTGGGCATTTCTAGAATCAGACATGGTGACAGCTTTGTAATGGAAGCTATTCACTGACAGCTATAGCCTGAGAAAGGGCCAAAGGATGGCCAAAGCTATTAGAGGCGTCGAAAACTTGTCAGTACTTCATTCATCTATCTCATCGGAGCGTCCCCTCTCAGTTATATATGGTTTATCGATAGGTGCGGGTCCCACCTCTAAGACCTGCAGATCTGTCTTGAGAACGGGTCTTCATGCATAACAGAGAGGAGATTGCGCATGCGCTGTTCAATTCAGTGGGAGCTCTGAATTCATCCAGCCATAGAACAGGAAAGGGACTGACACTGCACAGCGCACTGTTCAATTCAGTGGGAACTCTGAATTCACGCAGGGGCGCCATTAGTGCAGTACTCCTGTAAGAGGCCCATTGACATAGTGAAATAAAGGACATGGTAATAAGTGGGGCCCCAGATGCTTTAGCTATAGGGGGCCATGAAATTGTTGATGGCAACCCTGACCCCACGGCTGTACTAGGAACCATAGAACAGAACAGGGACTGACACCGCATTGTTCAATTCAGTGGGAGTTCCGAATTCAGCCAAGCACATCCGCTAAGCTGGAATGAGAACAGGGACTGACGCTGCGCATGTGCTGTTCATTTAGGTTGGGGCTCTGAATTCAGCCTAGCCCACCCAATAGGCTGGAATGAGAATTGGGACTGACGCTGTGCATGCGCTGTTCATTTAGGTGGGGGCTCCAGAATCAGCCAAGGCCCACCCCCCCCCCCCACTATGGCTTGACTAAGCTAAGCGGACGCGATGCTGGATGGCGCGACCACCTCTCTATTCTCTGCGGCCAGCTTATTCCTATCTCCTAACCTGAAGGTTTTGAGATAGGAGTAACCCATTAAGTTATATCCCACCTGCTCTTGTACACGTGACCCTTCCTGTGGATCCAGTCTCACTGTAGTCGGATGGTCAGAAGTGTAAATCCCTCTTCCCCCAAACCCAGAACACATGTTACTGGAGTGTGTAGGGTTTTGGTGCCTGACGTCTCCGCTCCCTGTGACCCAGTTTCCCCCCCCGTCTTTGCTGATGGCGCTGCCTATTCTATTCTATACAAAAAAACAATAACACAGAAAAAATGCCGGGTCACCAGAGGGTTAACAATAGAGAAAGTGATCTCCCCTTGAAGTCAATCAGTCATTGGTTGGTCCCCCAATCAGATGCTCCGCATAATCGTTCACATGACCCCGCAGCCGTTCATGGTGAACATGGCGTCCTGGGTGTGCGTCGGGGGGGCAGGTTTCGAAGGTAAATTAATAACTTTTCTATTTTAGCCCCTCCCCTATTAATAGAATAGACGACCCCTTATAAAGATCCTGACCCCCGACAGCGGCGCAAGTTCATGACCCAAAGGTTTATGGCACATACGGAGATTCCTCTGACCTCCACAGCCCTGAACACTGCCACTAGTTTTGGGCAGAGTATTTGGCACCCGTCTGGGTCTCTTAGCGACCTGTGACCCGACAACTGACATCCTTGTTGTTGCCAAAGAGAAGACTGAGATTTACAAAGGGGGTGAGAGCGAAGCAGGAATCTGAAAAAAGGGGGAAAGAAGGACACCCCAGGGCGGGGGGAACTGCCCGGGTAAAGCCACTGTGCTGCGCGGGGCGCGGTGGGTACGGTTACCTCCCTAAAAGCCACGAATCCCCTGCATACCCAAAGCCGATGCCCCGCTGCAGGACGCCCACGGTGTTTCCCGCCCTACCCACACCCAGGAACTGATGTACTTTCTTTTTTATTTCTGCAAACATGCCAAAAAAGGAAAACTCCAAGGTTTTTCCCATTACTGCCCCCAAAACTGCTTTGACATCATGTAACTGGGGGGGGCCATTTACCCCATACAAAACAATAGCACCACACGAGCGCCCCTTTACTCCTGGCCAAAAAATCCGGACCCCGATAAATTAAAGACGGTCATCAACTTTATTAACCCCAGCAAATCACAGATGAACACTTATGTCAAAATACTTAAATCCTGAAATTCCGCAACCGACTATGGAAGGGGAAGATCCACCATCTGAGCCTCGCTGTCCTATGCTGAGCTCTATGCACCCCTGCCCCATTACCGCGCCCCAGTCAAACAGGGTCCACAGTCTAGCCTTGCTTCCTATGTGAGCTCTATTGATCTCCCCTGCCCCATTTACCCAGCCCCAGTCATAGAGATGGAAAGGGGAAAATCCACACGTCGACCCCCGCTGTGCTCTGACTGCGAGCCGATTGCATCTCCCCCGCCCCATTTCCTGCAGCCCCAATATAAAGAGGAAGGAGAAAGTCAAAACTGTCTGAGCCTCGCGTGCTTGACTGGACTCCGACGCATCTCCCCCCCCCCCAACATAGATGAGGAAGGAGAAGGGGCCCAATGTTGAGCCTCACTGTGAACGACTGCTGAGTCATATTGCATCTCCCCCCCCAATGCTGACCCCCGCTGGCACGACGGGTGACTCTGGTTGCATCTCCCCTGCCCCATTCCGAGCCCCCCGACATAGAAAAGGGAAAAAGGCCACAATTTTCAAAACCCGCTGTGCCCGACGCTGACTCCCGACTGCATTTCCCCCTGCCCCATTCCTCAGCCCCAGTCATAATGTGGAAGAAGGTTTCCCCACTGTTGAGCCTCGCTGTGCCTGATGCTGATTTTGATTTTATCTCCCCTGCCCCATTACCTGACATTGTTTTGGATCATATCTGAGATTTGTGGAGGGTGACCATAAGGAAGGTTCACCATTTTTGCCAGGGATGTGCTATGGTTGCTATGAGGTACAGAAGCCGGGTCTGTGACTGGATGTACTGTGCAGAATCCAGGGACTCGGGTCATGCACCCTTTAAAACAAAAACAGAGGAGACACTAGGAACATCAGGGGAGACCTCCCAAGCCTCTTTTTTTTTTTTTTCTTTTTTGGTTCCCCCAAATTTACAAAAATCTAGCCGCGTGCCCCGCCTCAAAAAGTGGGCCTGCTGGGGGATCGGGTTTATGAGTCATTTTAAAACCCCACCCTTCCAAAAAGGACGCCGTTAACCTCTTGCTCACCAGAATCGGTGGCGATAAGCTGCAGCAGCGTGCAGCGCGCCCCTCCAGGCACTCAATGGGTTCAGTTTAACAGCCCTCTGAGATTACAGGGATCAGATGTACTTACAATGTTTAATGCAAGACAGACATGCCCTGGCATTGAGGTCTTTTAGGCCGTGCCCTTCCTAAAATCTAAACACCCCGGCAGCTGTGTCCAAAAAAGCTCCTCATTATTGCAGTGGAAAACAGAGCAGGAGGGTGTAGCGAGGGGAGAACATCGAAATGCATTTTTTAAAGAGTTTAAGAATTTCCAAAGAACCACGGGAACGGGGGGGACGCAAATTGTATTTTTTCATGAAAAGAAATTTTTAAGGGGCCCCCCGGGGGCCCGACTCTAATCTTGGATTCTCTTACCCACAGCATCCCACCATTACGACGGAACCGCAACCTCATCCCGGGGGTTTTAGGTGAAAAGACAAATGGGAGAGGTGTCGGAGTTTAGACGCAGACCCCCCCCAATCAGGCGCTCGGACCCTCTTCCTAGAGTTCGGCTGAGTATTTGGGGGTACACGATCGCAGCAGCGGTCCTAAAGATCACTGTACACAGCAGTCGTCTATAGGAGACCAAATTAGCCAAAGACCTGAAAACATCAAGCAAAAATGGGATCCGTGATGGGAAAAAAAAGCGCCGGGGGCGATGACCGGGTACCGGGGGGAAAGGGGGGGCCATGAATCCTCACCCCTCAGTGATGGCAATGACATGTAGCTCCTGCACTCCTCCCTCTATCTTTAAAACCCCATAAAACACGCTCACCCCCCCTTATCATAAACCCTATAATCCAGAACTCAGTCCTCTATCTAAACCCCCAATACCAAAACCAGCTCCTCCCTCACCCCAAAACCCCCATATATACAAACTCAATTCCTCCTCTTCAATAACCCCAAATTTCACAGACTCAGTCCCCCCTTTTACATAACCCCATATATCACAGAGCTCAGCTTCCCCCCTATATATAACCCTATAAATCACAGACTGCTCCTTTACCCTATAACCTATAAACACAGCCCTCCCCCTCTAATATAACCCTATATCCAAAACCAGTCCTCATATATAACCCTATATACACAGAGCTCCGCTCCCCCTATCATATAACCCTATAATCAAAGAGCCCCTCCTCTATCTAAAACCCTAATATCACAAGCTCAGCTCCTCTCCCCTATCAAATAACCCTATTTTATCACAGAGTAGCTTCCCTCCCCTATCTAAACCCTTATATCCAAGGTCAGCTCCCCCTTTCATTAACCCTAAAAACACAGAACTCAGCTCCCTCTCCCCCTACATATAACCCCATTATCACGAGCTCCCCTCCCCTATCTTTTAACCCAAAAACAAGAGCTCAGCTCCCCTCCATCAATCCCTATAATCACAGAGCCCTCCCTCCTCTTTAAACCCCTTACACAAGTCCCCCCTCCCCTCATATAACCCTTAAAAACAGAGCTCCTTTTCACCAAAAACCCTATAACACCCGCCCCACCAAAAACCCCTAATTATACAAGGGGTTAGTCCCCCTCTATCATATAACCCTTTTTAAATCTCAATTTTTTTTTTTTTTTTTTTTTTTTTTTTTTTTTTTTTTTTTTTTTTTTTTCCCCCCTTTTCTACAATAACCCCTTAATCCAACTCCGCCCCCATCATTACCCAATATCCAGGCTCCCCCCCCCCCCCCATCTTAAAAATCAGGCCCCTTCCTCCCTCTATCATATCCCTTTTATCACAAGCTCATTCCCCCTCTTCTTAACCCATAATTAGAACTCCCCTTCCCATCATTACCCTATAATTTAAGACCCGCCCTTTCCCCTCTATCTTAACCCTAAATCACAGAGCTCAGCTCTCCCCTTTATCATAAAACCCTATTATCACAGAGCTCAGCCCCTCCCTTAAACCTTTATTTTAAAAGGGGGAGATAAACCACCTGAAAGTTCCCTTTAAGCGTTCAGCCAAATGACAGGAAAAAAATGTTTAAATTTTAGGCAGGGAATGGGGCCCTCCCTAGACGGGAATTGTGCTGTCAGGCTCTAGTGGGATGAGGCCGCCCCCCCGTCTTCTCTACAATCAGGGCATTGATGGGATCCATCCTCTTGATCTGATCAGTGTATTGCTCGTGTTACAGCCTTTCGGCTTAGTGGGTAAGGCCCCACCCCCCCCCCCCCCCCCCCCTTTAAATCAGGGCATTGAGGGGACCTCCTCTTGATCTGATCAGGATTCCCCGCTGTTACACCGTATCAGGCTCTGTGGGTGGGCCCCCCCCCCCCCCCCCCCGTCTTCTCTCCCATGGGGGCTTGATGGGATCCATCCTCTTGTCGTCTGTATGCTCGTGTTTTCCCGTACGGGCTCTAGTGGGATGAGGCCGCCCCCCGTCTTCTCTACAATCAGGGCATTGATGGGATCCAAATTTTTGATCTGATCAAAAAAAATTGCCGCTGTTATCCCGTATCAGGCCAGTGGGATGGGGCCCGCCCCCCAGTTGCGCCCCTTTCTTGAGCCATGGGATGCCTGGGGGCCCCGGACCGGGCTCATCCCAGAAAGGGATGGTACCGGACCTCCAGACAAATGGCGCGCATGGGAGAGGCCCGGGGACGGGGGTCCATCGCGCTGCCCCAAACAAAACAGAGTTCCCTGGCTCCCGGGCCTGGTGATCTCCTCCTCAGAGCCGCACATGTAACCAGAGGATCTGCTCCTCACGAGTGGAGGCCATTGCAGCTTGTACATAACCCTGGCCTGAGGCGTAAAGGGGAAACTTCCGTTCTCATTACTTTCCCACACTGCACGAAACTAACCGGAGACAATTCGTGTGACTCCTGGGGCGTCAGAGCAGCGGGGCTCAGGCATTCGAGGGGTCTCGTCAGCTGCATGCTGTCCGGGGAGGCCGTCACTGGGGCCTTTGTCAGATGCCGGACACCTCCGTCAGCGCTGACATCAATCTCACACATCGCCGCTGAGCGTCCGCACACCCCGCTGAGCAGCAGCGCACAACACGGGTGAGGTCATCTCGCCAACAACGGGGGGCACGGCGACTGCAATGCATTCACACGGAGAGAGAAGCCTGCAAGCTATAGAGACCCCCCTCCGTGCTGGCGAGTGCAAACACACGTATCATCCCAAAACTATCCTGTGGAATCTATACCCGTTCGGGGAGGAGGCTCAAGAGCGAGGTCACAGTCTACATAAAGGGGTGTCGCCATTTATATCTCGGATTAATATGTAGCAAATCTGCAGATACATGAAGTGTCTGTTAGAGGAAAGGAGTGAGGGGACAAATAATTATCATCCACCAACTGAGGGAACCATTTTCTGTTAATTTTTGTGAATTATAATAAATTGAT
>JAODAL010057542.1:0-22615 GCA_025379985.1 Phyllomedusa bahiana
TGTCCATTCAACTAAAATGGGGGTTGAAAGACTCCTTTTTCCGGCACTTTTTAATCTGTGGGTCATACGGGTTTTTTGGGGTATGCGCGTTCCAGGGACGGGGATTTTAAATGCCAGTTCAATAAAATATGGTTCAAATCATACTGCCTTCTGGCTTTTTTTAAATTTTGTGGGTGAGCAGGTTTAAGGGTCAGGGGGGGTACAAGACAGGGAAGTGAATGGTCGTGACTTTTTCTTGGTTTTTATAACCTAAGTGTGTTGCCTAAATGTACAGTACCCTTTTGACTGTTTGGTTTTTAAATTTCCAGCTTCTCCACCCTGTTTGGGTGTAAGAAAAGAAGGTGTTTTTGCTCCCCTAGATTTTAATGGCACGGGGATATCGACACGAAAAACCTTATCGATGGGCCACATCGATATCCCCCGATGTCGAGGCCCAAACTAATCGCCAACACTATTTTAAAACCCCTTAAAACAATCAGAAATCACCAATCCCAAAGAATCTGCACACACAGTAAGGCTCCTTCAGCTTTTCGGGATCCTGCTGGTCTGCAAGCCGGGGATCACGGCAAAAGCAAAAGGTATGAAGCATTACGTATAGAATAAACAGCTATAGGGACCGCACACAGCGAAGTATCCCGTGTTTATTTGTCACAAAGAGGAAAAACAATTTACAGTGAGTTAAGTGTGTTTTCCATTTATATTTTTCTTTGTACTATTTGCTAATAGCTGCTCCCAGTCTAGGTCCTGTATTGCGTCCCTCAATAAGGAAAATTTGGCCCTTTTAAAATAAAGGTCAGTGCAGAGCGATGGGGGGGGCCCGGCGAGCAGGGGGTGCAGTACTAAAAAGGGGATTTTCTAAGTGAGGGGGGAGGGGCCCTAGTTTGGATTTTGTGGTGTCAGACGTTAACCAGGAGGAGGACTGTAAATCCCAATTCAAATTGATCCTAAATTTATTGGGTTAGACAGGGATCAAACACTGGTTGGGAATTTTGCTATTATGCCATAACTCCAGACCTTTCCTCTGCACAGCTTCTCCCAGGTTCTCCATCACAGTATTCCTATGCCTCAGCCCACTGACTTGCTCCTCACTGGCTGTTAGACAGGCTTATCTTCTGCACACTTTCAGACTAAGTATCCTTCTACACTGGCACAATGGAGTGACTTCTATGGGAGCATATGCAACCATGTGAGAGAAACCCATTGTGTTACAACTGCTATATACTTTTCCTGCCCATCCCCCATTTGAGGCCTTCCTGGGTTGGGTGGGTGCTCTGTTTACCTGGGGCCCCCTTGGTGGGCATCCAACGGTTAGTGGGATTTATGAACATGTTGCCCATCTGAGTTTGACTGTGACCGTTCACCTTGTCCATTATAGTTTAAGCCTTAGGTGAACGTACAAGCTTTCCTGGATATCAAGTGAAGGTCTATTACCTGGCACCTCAAACAAAGGAACACTTTCTCCATACCAGTTTCATATCATCCACATCATCCTTTTTAAGGAACCATATCAGGCAGAACCAATTGAGACTAATTAGCAATCCCTTTAAACGGGACGTTGAATGAGTAAGGAGGGGGGGAGGAACAGGGGCACCCTTCTCTCCCCATTATATACGTAAAACTGTTTCACACAACAGCCCATGATCTATGAGCTGTTGGCATAATCTAGGAACAAAGGTGAATGGGAAACCACCCAAGGTGCTCAGTAATGGTCTCCGTACCACCATGTATAAGAAACATCTTTCAGGATGATTGGTGCAATGTTGTGACATGTAAAACATGTATAGTGGCCAGGTAGGCTTTAAGAAAAAAGGCAAAGAGAAGAATTCTCCATGTGGTGAGAAAATACAAGCAATAACGACATTGTCTTCTTGCCCCTGCAGGAGTCAGAGTCTGATTTAGTTTACTTTACGTGACCCTAAAATAAATTTTTCTTTTTTTTTTTTCTTTCACAAATTTTCAGCAACGTCCCTGAGGATTACACAGAACACTACGCAGATCTTACCAGGGGTGGAGAAAGAGATTTCAATGTTAACAGGCTAATGTTGCCTTAGACATGTTTCTACAGGGACTGAAATCAACGTTGAACTCCAAGTTTGAGCTTGCCCAGGTGCACGATATTCATTTTTTCCTAAAGCTACATAAAATAATAAATAACTTTTTACATATGCCCACCCCCCTTTAAATCATTCACCCCCTCCCCCTTTCTACCAGTTTAGAAAAAGGAACTGAAAATTTTTTTTTTTCTATATTTTCGCCCCCACGAATGTGGGTTACATTGAAATGATGAATGATTTTGCATTCTTTTAATTGAGAAAATCAATGACTTCTGTGACTCGTCAGTGACTTATTTCAAAGTATCAGTACTATAGTACATAAACTTGAAAGGGGAGGGGCTAAACCACCATCCTCACCCCTGTGTGGGGGTGCACCCCAGAGCCGGGGGCTGGGTAAAGCAGCAGGGTGCTTTTGGGCCCTGGACTGTGCCCTCATCTTGTGGTTTTTGCTGCGGCTGTGGCTGCCTCAGTGTTCCCCATTGCTAGGGGCCCCCTTTTTAAAAAGGTGCCGTAAGTGGAATGGGCAAACCCTTTTGTCGAAAAGATATAAAAACCTCTGTTTATTTTTGTAAAAAAAATTTTGCTGGAAGCAAGACAACGCATTGTGAGGATGTGCGGTCCATGCCTCTCCCTCCATGTTTGACTATAGTACATATATATGCTTGTTGTGTCTCTTACTGGCATCAAATGTTTGCAAAGGTGGGTATATCCAGTATATATGCCGCCATAGCAGCTCTATTACAGGCTGTAGGAGGTTAAAAAAAGGATGTGCTTTTTAGAAAGACGGGCTCACTTGGATCCTCATGGGTTGTGCCATAGTAACTTTACCCATTTTTTTTTTAATCAGACTGAGCTGCATGCAGACACCATCCATCTCTCTGTATGATGCATTGGAGACCCTATTCAAGATAAAATTTTTTTACCCGCAATCCCTGAAGATACCATAAAAGTGGTAAAACATGTTGGGGGTCTTCCATTAGTTTTATAAATAGCGAGTTGTCTCAGTAACAGGGATTGCATTACAGGATTGCATTACAGAAATTTGGTCAAAACCGTGTTTTGGAATAGGACAGGTGCATGCGCACCCCTGACAAGAGACAAAAAAGATTCTCAAAGTAAGGCTTTTCACAAGGGTTTACCCCTCACAGAGCGGACCACAAACAAATCCAAAAAACTCTTGTAACACGGGGTGAAACTCCTTGTAACAAGCCCTAAATCTTTTACAAATTTTTGTTGATTCTCGGGAACAGTGGAGGGATTTTTGGGGCCCACAGTGAAGTTTTATTTTAGGGGCTATCAGTGGGGGTGATTTTTGGGGGCCCCCAGGGAAGTTGATTTTTGGGGCCCACCATTGATGTTTTTTTTTGGGGCCCACCATTTAATTTTTATTTTTGGGGCCCACCCTTTAATTGATTTTGGGGTCCCCCATGGAGTTGATTCTTTTGGGGGCCCACCATTGAATTGATTCATGGGTCCTCCATGGAGGGTTTTTCTTGGGCCCACCAGTGAAAAATTTTTTGGGGACTTCAGTGGGGGTGATTCTGGGGCCCACCAGGAAGTGATTTTTAGGGGGTATCAGTGGAGGTGATTTTTGGGGCCACCATAATTTTATTTTAGGGACAAAAAGGGGGGTGATTTTTGGGGCTCACCAGTGGCGTTGATTCTTGGGGCCAACCAGTGAAGTTGATTCTTGGGGCCACCAGTGAAGTTGATTCTTGGGCCCCGCTGGTAGAGGTCATTCTTGAATCACAACCTACAGATACTGTACATGGCTACACATGCTTATTTCTATCTGCCTCTTTTTCCCTGAATTTCCCTGCATCCTCAGGTCTGCTATCCTCAGTGGCCTATCTTACTCAGGGGCCCACCGTACTCAGGAGCCCACTGGGGTATCCCCTGCTCCCTTGAAGGCGACTCCGAATCTGTCCATGCTCTGATACATGTATTTACACAGAAAGCAACTTATGCACATACAACTTATAACAAATGCACTGTTTTCAGAAACTAAAATGTGCTTTATGACATATATTTTTCTGTTTCTTGATAATGTCATGCTCCGGTGCTCCTCAGCTACCAGCATTCAATTCAATGTCTTGTTTGTAATTTAAGTAGGCGAAGGTTCCAAAGGCTGATTTAAACAGCAAAGCCTAAAATATCCTCTTCAACAGTTTCTAAAACAGTTACCAGCAGGAGCATTGCTGTGCATTTCGGAAAACTGCAGTCTATGGGCTAGGGGGGCTGTCTCTCTTGGGAAGCTATGTTTTGTGGTTTTGTGATACGCACACTTGTCTGCTAGGAATCAGTAATAGAACAAAAGTTAATTTTAGATTCTACAGCTGTCTACGAATGGCGATTATTATTACACTGCTCTATTTTTACTTATATTTACTGAGCATCTGCATAAATCTTATGTCTTTCCAATAAATACTTAGAGCACATGCCTGTAAATGTGAGACTTTGTATGAGCTCTAGTGTTGGGATCAGTGCTTTAGTAACACAAGGCTGTGACATCCTTGTCATCCGATCAGGCAATGAAAGTCCATTCTTTCCTCTTCATGCGTATGTAGTAAAACAAGATCTTTGAAAGTTGGCAACAATGGGGATGGCCCAAAGCAGGGGGCTGAGGGCTCATGTCTTGCAAAATGTGTCCTCAGGAGGATATACTTTAATAACTGGGATGAGAAAGACCGATTAAGTATTACATTTGTTAGAATTTTCAAAAAGGCTATTGGAATGGGTATTCCAAGTATCACAATTCACGGAATATCACAAGGGCCAAATTGGTTGGGGGCTGAGTTCTAGAAACATTTCTAGTTTTCAGAAATTTCCTTTGCTTTTTACAAAGAATTTGCTGTAATTTCTCCATTAACATTACTGGAGTATTCATAGTTTGTAATGTTAACCTTGTGGGGCTCAGCTCAATAGCACAACCACACAACGTCATAGGCGTCCATTTATGAGTTTTGTCTTTTTTCGGGCATCTACCATGGCACCTTGAGCCTTTTCACATTCCCTATTATATGTCTGATTGACATATCATTAATTGCTATTACTGGAATTGAGTGAATTAGAGAAATCACTTTCAATTATGCTATTAAGAAGTTCTGACTTAAAGAGGTTGTTGTTATGAGTGGCCCCGCAGCCCTCTGGTTGGGTTGCGGGTGCCCTTGTATTCCCACTGGCCTCTACGCTCCGAGGACGAGCGGCGCCACGGGCCGCATGTCGGGCCACGGGCGCACTTGTTCCTCTAATATCGAGTACTTACCTAGCCGCACTCCTTTCCTTCCGTCTTCCTCTTCTGGCCGGTGTGTGCGCCCCCGCTCCCTAGGGCACGTACGGGCCGGTTCTCTGAAATTTAAAGAGCCAGCGCGCCGGTAATTGGCTAATTGTCGGGCGCTGACCCAATATATTCCCAAGTCCATCGTCACTTCCCTGCCGGATCTATAGTGCCTCGTGCCTGAGACTGTAAAATTATTCAAGTTCTATAGAATGCGTTCCAGAAGTGCATTCCTGTCTCGTTGTGTTTCCGACCCTTCGCTACGTTTCTGGACTGCGTACCTTTGCCGCTTGCCCTGACCTGCCTGCCTGCCTCCGACTACGAGCTTGCCTCACGTTCTGGTATCTCGCTGCACCTAAGCTGCCATCGCAAGCAAGTCACGTTAGGGGTAGCGACTTGGTAGGATTCCCACTGCAGCAAGTCCATCCTGTCTTGCAGCGTGCTCTGGTGAATATTGGTATCTACTGAGACTCAGCTCCCTGGCGTGGCCTATTCCACCACTTGCGGTGGTCCAGAGGATCCAATACTCCTGCCGTTACAGTTGTCCAGTGAAAAATAAAATCTTAAAAATCTATCTATCAAAACTGGACAGTTTTGTGGTGCACTTTTATTACCATTTCTGTGGGCTTCCTACAGTTTTATATCAGCTGATTGATGACAAGAAGCTCAGTAATCCTCTAGGTCTCCACACACAGGAAACATCTCTGTGTGGAGCCAAGGAGATCAGGTGACCAAAAGGGTTTGGCTATTTCCAGGGCAGCCTTTAAAGCCACATTTAATTGGCCCTGCCTCCCAAAACTTTTAACATGAAGGAGGAGACATGGGGTGTGCACTATACTGTGGTTAAGCAGGATGAAGAAGGTAAAATAAAGAAGAAACACAGCCAGTTCACCACTCCACTGAGGAAAAGACACTATGGGCACTATGAAGGATAACAGCAAAACATGGTAGAGACACAAAAAAACACTGACGCGTTTTGAACTGACTAGTTCTTACTCATAGCGTATGCTATTGATAGGGAAATACCCTAGGCCAGGGGTCTGCAACGTTAGCTCTCCAGCTGTTGGGAAACTACATCTCCCATCATGCCCACTGATATAGATTATATAAATGCATGATGGGAGTTGTAGTTTCCCAACAGCTGGAGATCCGACGTTGCAGACCCCTGCCTAGGCCAAGGATTAAAAGGTTAAATGACTTGACTAGTTTTCCAGTCTTGAAAGAAAGTGTTTGTAATTCTTAATCAGACGGCAGAGAAATTAATTATTTAGCTGAAATGCGCCGAAATTACCCCATGTGAACATAGCCTTAGACTGTAAAATTCTTCCAGTTGATAAGACGCCATTCTTGCTAGTTAATCCCCAAAACATTGTAAAAAGACCCACTCAGCGAAACAGCCTGTCCTTAGTGTTCAAAAGAACAGTAAACAATTATTTTAGACTAGGGGTTTTCTAACCTCAGCAAATGTCTAGAAATGACCACATTTGAACATCCGGCGATGGTTAGCAAAACAAGTATTAAACGGCCCCACCTCCAATCAGAAGTTTATAAAAGGGTAAAAATAGCCCTGTGTTATAAAGAAATGAAAAGATTTTCCTAGTTGTAATAAAAGTAATGTGTGTCAGATCATCCCCGCAGACCCCCGTTTTGGGGCTCGGGTCGCGGGCCAGGGCCCCGTCGTACGAACCCAGGGTTTTTTTTGACTTTATTTTTTCCAGTGTAAACACTGTCGCAGCTCTGTAACTTAATTTTTCCGGGCCCCAACGCCCGGGGCAGGAATGTCCAGTACTATTTGGGTTTAAAACCTTTTTCCTTTGTTGTTTGCATTCCATTCTCCTACACTTCGGTTTACCTTCCCTTTTCCCATTTAACCCCTTACCGACTTTGTCTTCTCTAGGGCAATGTCGGGGTGGGGGTTCCCGAAAATTTTGGCGTCTTGCCGCTCACAAGGGAGCTCGAAAGACGCGGCAGGAACCAGGGGTTTATTACCGTGGCATCATGCCGCACCCCCCGCGGAGTGAGCCCGGGCCGCGGGGGAAAAGCCCTCGTGTCGGACATCGTGGTTGCGACATGCAGCTGCGGGCACAGGGTTATCTCCTGCTCCCCGTGATCCGGGCAGAAAAGGGGCCTCATGCCCTATGATCTCCACCCGCACCCGAAGTGAATGAAAGAAACCGGGTTGTTGGGGACGTCCGATGCCCCCTCTTGTGGGCAGCGTGACTGACAGTTGCCCGAGACCATATACAGCATAAACTGTGTGTGATTCCTATTGTAGAAAAATCTGCGATCATTCATACAATTCCCCCCGGGGAAAGTGTAAAAAGTGTGAAAAAGTAAAAAAAGGGGTAAAACCCAACACAAAAAAAAAAATAAAAAAAGAACCGCCCTTTTTTTCCCCCTTTTCAAACCCCAATCGCCCCAAAAAAGATAAAAAAAAAAATAAAATTTCCCCTATTTGGATACCACGTGCGTAAACCCCCCTATAAACGTCATGTTAATTACCCCTATGGTGAATGCCGTAAAAAAAAAAAAAAAAAAACAGCCAGAATTCGATTTTTGTTATCCCCCACCCCATAAAATGGAGTAAAAGTCATCAAAAACCATAACAACTCAAAGGGTGCCAATAAAACGTGTTCATCCCCAAAAAAAAATCCTTACACCTTGTATACGGGGAAAAAATTTTAAAAATTATGCTATTAGAAGAAAAACGATCATAAAAATTTGTTTTACACAATAAAAAAACCCTTTAAAAAAAAAAAAAATTTTGTTCCAAATAAAAAAATCATAAATTGGGTATCACGTAAACGTCCCCATCCCACAGAGTAAAACTAACTTGTAGGATATGCACGGTGAACGTTTAAAAATAAAAATAAAAACACTGTGGGTTGCAGTATTTTCTTCACCCTGCCCTTCAAAAAAACGATTTAAAAGCGATCATAAAATCTTGTCCCCCCCAAAATGATACCAAAAAAAACGTCAATACCCGCAAAAAAAAGTCCCCCCACAGTTCATAAACAGAAAAATACAAAGTTATGGCCTCAGACTGCGGGGATGCAAAAAAGTTTTTCCTTTTCAAAAAAAAGGTTTTTTTTTTGTAAAAAAAGTAAAAAAAATTAAAAAAAAAATATAAATGTGGTATTTGCTGTAATAGTATTGACCTGCCAGAGTAAAATAGCATTGTCATTTTTACCACACAGTGGACGCTGTAAAAAATAAAAATAAAAAAACAATATCAGGATTGCTGTATTTTGTACAAAATGCTCACAAAAACCTTAATAAAAAGTGATCAAGGAATCACTGACCACCGGTATTGGTAGTAATAAAAACACAACTCATTCGTAAAAAACAAGCCCATAATCAGCTCGTATGCAAAATAATAAAAAGTATGGTTCAGAATAGGACAACATAAAAACGCAAATTTTTATAAAACTCGATTCTATTGTGTAAAGGAGTAATAAAACATAAAAAAAGATATAAAATATATTCTTTGTTAATTGTTACGACCCCATAGTAAGTTATACCATTATTTATCCCGTATGGCGAATACTGTAAAAATGAAGCCCAAAAACACATGGCGGAACTGCGTTTCGCCTTCCCCCCCCCCCCCCATTTTCATGGGCCACATGCTAACAAAAAAAAACTACGGGATCATCCTGTGCGCCAAAATGCAAATACCCCCTTTAGATGAGATCCCTGAGGGTGTTGAATCTCAAAATGGGGTTAACTTTCTGGCAGGTGTTCACTGTTCTAGTATTTGGGGGCTTTGAAGATGGACATGGCCCCACCAATATCTGTCTCCAAAGACAATAACCACCCCCCACCTTGTCACCTGCATTCGCCCAAACAGCAGTTTACACCCACATGTAGGGTATTGCCGAATTGGAGAAATTATGTTACACAATTCGGGGCTTTTTTTCCAGGATTCTTGTAAAATTAAACATTTTCAGCTAAAATGTACAGATTATGAGAACAAAATATTTTTATTTTATTTTAGAGCTGATACGCTAAAAAATTTGTGACAAACACTTGTTGGGGTCGATATACTCATGCACCTATGGTATATTTTGTATGGGCTGTAGTTGTCAAATATAGGGTCAATTTAGGGGTATTCATTACGTTTTGGAACTTAGGGTGTCCGCAAACCTGAAACATGGGCTAAATAAAATGGTAATGAAAATGAGGACCCAGGTCCGGTAGGTGCTCCTCCTATTTGAGCTTGGTGGTGGAGCCAATTAGGCATAGGGCAACATATGGGATATCTCTGAAAAACAGCAGAATCTGGGGACTCAATATTAAGTTGCATTTCCCTGTTCACCATTTTACCCTATTGTTGTAATAATGGATAAATATTGAAAAATCTGCAAAAAAGAATGAAATTTTGAAATTTCACCTCCACTTTTGCTTTTATTTCTGTAAAATATCTAAAGAGTCAACAAACTCTTAACTGCTTTTTTAAATACTTTAGGGGTGATGGGGGTGTATGTTTTTTAGATTGGGAGTCATTTATTGGGGTATCTTAAATACAGGCCCCTCAAAGCACATCAGAACGGGATGGTCCTAAAAACATCTATTTTTTGCAAATTGTCTTGAAAATGTGAAAAATTGACTACTATATTCTAAGCCCTTAATTGTGGTACAAAAAACAAACATTTAAAAAAATGATGCCAATCTTCGTAGACATATGGTGATGTAGTTTAAACTATTTTGAGTGGAATAACTATCTGTCTTAACGGAGAAAATTTTTGAACTTTTGAAAATGCTAATTTTTGCAAATTTTAGATATTTTTATATTGGTTCACAAATAAAACAAGGGACTTTTTGGACCAAAAATGTTATACTAACTTAAAGCACCAATGTGTCACGAGAAAACAATCTTTAATACACTTGGATAGGTAGTGTCAAAAGTCTATTCTCACATAAGTGACACATGTCAGATTTAAACCGGGCTCTGTCAGGAAGGTCAAAACTGGCGCCGCGGTAAGGGTTAAAGGTGCTCAGCTTCAGTCTTCTTGCATGCTATATGGTTACCTCTGCTATAGGTTCGCTGTTTTTCATATGGATTTTCTGTGTTCTTTGACTCTGGCTTGGACTCTGGTTACTCTCTTGTCACCCGTTTTTGTTCTGCGCTGCCCGTTCGTTGCTGACTTGGCCTATCCAACTTCACTTGTTTGTTTTGTGTTTGTTCTTCTTCGTCTGGTATCTCACTTGGCTCAGAGTAGACCTCAGTCTTCTGGTTGGGGCCGACCTAGTAAGGTGTCGGGTACCCCTAAAGGCAGGGACAGAGGGTTGGGACCAGATCAGGCTCTCACTTTGTCCGTGTCTTTCGGCACCCTTACATAGTCCTTACATGATGATTATGTTACTGCGCCTCTGAGCACCTGCCTAAAAATCTGAGCTTGTGAACTAAAATAAAGAGAAAGAAGGAATCTGAATGTGTATGATGTCAGGTGTAATTTTTCCCAGCTACAAATGAATTTGGAAACCACAACGAGGGTTAAGGTGAATTTTTGGCCTTATCACTATGAAGAAGCATAAACATGGTGCATCAAAGATATTGGGGATTGGAGTTTTACAGATCAAAGGTCAACAACTTTCAAGAGGAAAATGCTGCTTGGTTGAGGAATGGAGGCTGCATACAGCACAGGAAAATCACAAATTAGCTAGAAAAAAATCACAGGGAGATGAATGGAGACTCAAGCAAGTTAGGATTTTTTTTTGTTTCATCAGATACTTTTTAGTAGCAAGCGGTTGGTCAATTGGGGATTACATCTATGAACCCGGGCTCCTGCAAAGAGTATCTCCTTCTTCGGAGTTACCAGTGCATCTATGATTTACTTGTGTAACCCATTGATTTCACTAGACAGAATGTAATGCATCATTTGAACTACTGGGCTGTCTGACATGTTAAAGTGCCAGCAACTGAACCACCTCTGATTGTATTATAGTATAGGGGTCCTTTTTAGGTTGTAGAAAAATGACAAAACTCTTAAGGGTGGTTTCTCACTCTCACACATATATAAATAGTATCTCAAAAAAGTGAGTACACCGCTCACACTAATATTGTATTACACCTTTTCACATGACAACACTGAAGATATGATACTTTGATACGATGTAAAGTAGTCAGTGTACAGCTTGTATAAAAAAGTGTAAATTTAGTGTGGCCTCAAAATAACCCAACACACAGCAATCAATGTCTATACTGCTGGCAACAAAAGTGAGTACACCTCTAAGTGGAAATTGACAAATTGTGCCCAAAGTGTCAATATTTTGTGTGGCCACCATTATTTTCCAGCACTGCCTTAACTCTCTTGGGCATGGAGGTCACTAGAGCTTCACAGGTTGCAGCCTCTGTCATCCCCTTCTCCTCCATGACAACATCTCGGAGCTGGTGGATGTTAGAGACCTTGTAACTCCTCCACCTTCCATTTCAGGATGCCCCACAGATGCTCAGGTCCAGAGACATGTTTGGCCAGTTCAGCACCTTTAACCTCATTTTCTTTAGCAAGGCAGTAGTTGTCTTGGAAGTGTGCTTGAGGTCCTTATCATGTTGACAATTTGCCTGGGCCCAGATCCCAAAAGGGAAGGGATCCATGTTTGATTCAGTATGTCCAGCAAAACCCCCCCCCCCCCTTGTAAAAAAAACCCCCCCCCCCCCCCCCCCCTTACATTATGGATTCATGGTTCTCAATGAAACAGTAGTCCCCACAGCTGGCAGCACTTATGCGTTACAATCCTGACAATCCCTCCACCATGCTTGACTGTAGGCAAGACACACTTGTCTTTGTACTCCTCACTGGGTTGCCGCCACACACTCTTGTCACCATCTGCACCAAATATGTTTATCTTGATCTCATCAGACTACAGGACATGGATCAAGTAATCCATGCCCTTAGTCTGCTTGTCTTCAACAAACTGTTTGTGAGTTTTCTTGTGTATCATTTTTAGATAGAATAAAATATCTACAAAAACGTAAGGTGTGTAATCAATTTTTTTTTTAGATACTATACAGTACACACACCCACCCACATAATATTTTTTTTTTTAAAACACTGTTGCAGTTTTGATGCAGCCAAAGCCAATATTGAATATACATTTGGGAGTAGAAACTTAGACCAAATGTATGTATTTCTATGCATAAGTCACTGTTATTTAAATATGGCATATGCTTGTATATGTTTACATCCATTTATGTACTTAGAAAATTTATGTTTTTTAAACATACTTTGTCAATAAAATCACATATGAAAAATCATTAAAAGAAAAAAAAAGTATACGTTTGCATCTGTCAGTCATAGACTTGAATATTAAAAATAGCCATATGCAAATGTATGCATTTTTTTATCAACACTTAAGCACAATAGACTGAACTGGATGGACCTCTGTCTTTTCGCCCTTAAAAACTACTGCACCTGAATCTATGAACCTGTTCTACTGCGGGTCATAAATCAGGTGCAAAAGCGACACTTCTTGCTCAGGTAAACCACTTTTAACCCCTTAAGCCGAAACGGCTAAAAAAGTAGTCTAATGACCAGAACATATTTTAGTTTTTGCCCTCTTAGCGTTTCAACAGTTGTAACTTTTTTATTTTTTCAATGACGACAGTTGGATGAGGCTCGTTTTTATTCGAGACGAGCTGTACTTTATGGGCGAATAGTTAAGGTTAACTTATAAACAATTGAGGATTTTTTTTTTCTTTACATTTTTTTTTTAACACAATTCAATTTCACACTTAGATATACTTGTTAGATTAATTACAGGTTATTACGGTGTGTGGGTCCTAATGATTTGTAGTTTTTTTTTGTGTGTGTAATGTATGCACAATTATTTTTTATTAAATATTTATTTTTATTTTATTATGTATTTATTTTTTACACTTTTTAAGTTTTTTACTTTTTTTTTTTAAATGCCATGAATGGAGAACTCAGTTGATTTTTTTTTTTACACTTATTAAAGTATTAGCATATTGATATATGCTAATAAATTATAATCTGTGTCAGTCTGTCACAGGCAGTGATCAGGGCAGCACACAATGTGCCCTGATCACTGGCTTGTCACACAGACAGCCCTGTCTAGGTCCCCAGGGCTGACTGTGTAGCCATTCTCCGGGCTCTGTCGGGTCACCGGGTGTCCCGATCACCCGACAGAGCAGGGAAACCGTTTGATTGCGCTGCGGTGACGAACTGCGGCAATCAAAGGGTTTTAGCACCGGGGAGCGGAGGTGTGGTGCTTGCAGTAGCTGTGCTGGGAACAGGGCTGTGTAGTACAGCCCCGTTCTCAGTGCTGCTGCGGCCCGGGCTCCGCAAACTCCGATGTCTGCAGTGACACCAAAAGACAGTGGGTGGCCGTTAAGGAGTTAAAGTAGTCTACTGTTCCAGCAGTAATGCACCTGGATTTGCCGTACTGAAGCTATAAATGTGTAGCTTCGTACGGTTGTAGTGTGACACACCTTCAGCACGCCTCCTGATCTCAGTCACATTACAAAGTGCTGCAAACTCTCTCTAATGCGCCTGATATTGGAGTGCGCATACACGTCACCTTATGTAACAAATGTGTGTTACACCACGCTTTTTTGAGTGTCAAAAAAAAGTATACAAACACAAGCTACATCAAATAGAGCCAACTAGTATGCACTTTTGACTATACGGTTTAACCATTGTATTCAACAAATACATCAAATTATGTTTGGAGACTGTTTTATACTAACCAAATGTATACGTTTAATGTATCAATAAAATGGCTTGTGACTACAGCATTATTTCTACATTTTGCTGGATCCACTTTTGGCTTTGCATAAAAAAAAAAACTGTATTAAAACTCTAGTGGTATTTTTCAAAAAATTCTATGTGTGAAACTTCTGTGTGTAACAATTATACCGCGATCCTTTAAAATCCAAATTCCTCTTACCTTGCCCTGATTGATGTGCTTTATTGTTGTTGTTCTCTAAATGCATGAATTGCAATAGCGAAACGAGTTTAGATTTTTTAGGGGGTTTTTTTCGCCATTTTTTTTAATATTGTATGTTTCTTTTTTTAAATACCTACATGTGTTTGAAGGAATCACAACGGGAATCTCTATGAAAAATGTCAATTCCGAAATTGAAATATATCGATTTTGCCATGTATTACAGGAAATATGCTTCAAAATGACTTAACTATTTCTTGCACTCACAGCTTCCATGGGATTAATAGAAACAAAAACGCAAGCCGTGCCTTCCAAGACAAACATTACCACACCTGGGCTGTAGAGAACAGAGGCCACTCGGATATTAAAATCCCCTGCGTTTTTGTCTATTTTGGCAGCTGTGGAAGAATTGATCTTTGCTTTCACATGTAAAATCCTGCAGTCGTATGAGCAAAGTGTGAGATACTTTCTTTAAATGAGCTCACTTACAAGAGTGTAGAGGCTTATTAGTCATCCTTCACACATGCCTGGAATTGCTCTCGATCATTTACAATAAATTGTTTCAATCCATCCTGCCTCCTTTAACAAATCAGAGAAATAAATAAAAACCTCTAGAAGCAGAATGAGAAGAAAAGGATCAGTAATTAGAGAAGATGATGTGATATTTAACTAAAGGTTTAAATAAACATTCCTTTAGATGAGCCGCACAAATCGGGTTTACAAAGTCAACTTTGAACTGCGATTTGTTCAATGGAACCAGCAAGGGGCATAATCTGTGGGAGAGGGTTCCATTAGAAAATTGGTCCCTTTCCAAGGTCTGAAGCCCTGGCTTCCATGCTGACAACTACTTAGCATAGAATATTTATAGCCAGCTCACCTAGATTTATCAGCTGTTTTCGTCCAACCTTGTTACCATAAATGAAGACAATTCCCGAAGTTCCAAAGTAGTACAGCATAGGTAAAATGGGTAGCAATAAAAACTTAAAGGGGTTTTGCCACAAAGTAAAATTGATGTGGGAAGTTTGGAAATTAAATAATAAATATTTTCACCATTCATTATTATTAAAAAATTCTGCACCGTTTTGTTTTAGCTGCTCTTTTGTGTTTCCATTGTTTACAGTTCATTCCAGGGGGGGATGGTTTACGACAGGGTGTGAGTCCTCAGTTTCTGGTCGTACACGTCAGATATCACTTCCGTCTCAGGCAGCTACTGAGTGTTCAAACCCCGGGTGCTGTCATTCTACTTCTGTACTCCTTAGTAATTTTTAAATAAATTAAAAAAGAAACCTCAGTGAGGTCTGTGCATTGATAAAGACGAAGAAATCCACAGGTTTGGTTCCTGCAGGGATTTGAAACCTAGGGACCTTGTTACCTAGTGGCACATAGATTTACCTTGAGCTACACTGTAGCTACTTACAGTTCTACACATAAACAGACCTTTGTTTGACTACAGAGAGGAAAGGCCTGGTGATGTCATCCTGCTTGGTCACATGATCTGCAATTCAAACAAATCCACCACACGCCCCATTCTGAGCACACAGAAGCTGAAAAGCTGGATACAGGAGGTATGAATGAGATGTGGCAAAAACCCATTAATAATTATTTCATTTGAATCATAAAATCCATACACAGCGTGGAAAAGCCGTGATTCTCTGTTCCACGCTGTATAGGGATCTATGGATCATGTGAAATAAAAATTAAAGGCGACATGTATGAACACTAGTGATGAGAGTTTGTGTCAACTATCGTTATCGAGTCGATATTGTCAATTACCATGCCGATAGTCGATAGTCGATAACAGATTATCGCCGATTACCATTAAAGTATATGGGAGAGCAACAACACCTTCTATCCTTACACCCAAAACAGGCTGGAGAGCTGGATTTAAATCCACACAGTCAAATTGGATACGTGCTATCTTAGGCAACACACTTAGGTTATAAAAAGTCACAGAAAAAAAGTTCACAGGGACATTCACATCCCTTCCGTACCACAGCCTGACCCTTAAACTGCATGACACACAAATTAAAAAGTGCCAGAAGGCAGTATTATTTGAACCATCATTTTTACTTGAACTGGACATTGCTATCCCTTTCCTGGTAAGCCGCATGACCCTAAAAACCTGTATGACACAGATTAAAAAGAGCCGGAAAGGAGTCTTTGAACCATCATTTTACTTGAATGGACATTGACTATCTGTCCTGGACCACTCATAACCCTTAAAACTGTCTGTACCCACAAATTACCCTTCTGACGGCGGTCATAATAATATGCTCTAATTTTTTTTGCTCTTTGCCTTCTGAAGCAATAACATTCTTTTATTTTCCATGTACATAGACATATGAGGGCTTTTATTTTACGGGACAAGTTGTACTTTCTAGTGGTGTTACTTATATTACTATAGAGTATACTAGGGAACGGCGAAAATTCTACAGTGGGACAAATGTGAAAAAAAAGTACTTGCGGCATGTTGCTGGAGGTTGTTTTTTACAGAGTTTATTCTTCTGGTTAAAAATGATGTGTTACCTGTATTCTAATGTTGTTATGCATCCGAACACTACCAAAACATGTATGGTTTCTGTTATGTTTTGGTACCGTAAAAAAATTCAAACATTTTCATATTTTTGAAATTTGCGCCATTTGTGCGACAATAACTTTTTGTACTAACACTATGGACGTCCCCCCGCCACCCCCCCCACCCCCCCCCCCCCCCCCCCCCCCCCCCCCCCCCCCCCCCCCCCTCCCCCTTCCCCCCCCCCCCCCCCCCCCCCCCGCCCCCCCCCCCCCCCCCCCCCCCCCCCCCCCCCTCCCCCCCCCCCCCCCCCCCCCCCCCCCCCCCCCCCCCCCTCCCCCCCCCCCCCCCCCCCCCCCCCCCCCGCCCCCCCCCCCCCCCCCCCCCCACCCCCCCCCCCCCCCCCTCCCCCCCCCCCCCTCCCCCCCCCCCCCCCCCCCACCCCCCCCCCCCCCCACCCCCCGTGAGGCGGCATTGATTTGCGGGGGCTGATGTGTACTTTTTAATGCTAGCACTTTGAAATGGATGCAACATTTTTGTTGTACTTTTATTCCAATTTTTATGTGACGTGAAATGACCAAAAAACTGCAATTTTTGCGTATGGAATTTTTTTTATTTTACAGGTGTTCCCTGTACAGGTTAAATTTATATTATATATTTATAGATTGGATTTTTTCGGACGCGGCGATACCAAATATAGTGTAACTTTTTTATTATTTTATTGTTTTATTGTTAAATCGGAAGGGGGTGTATTTGAACTTTTTAATACTTTTTTTTGTACTTTAAAACTTTATTTATTTATTTATTTTATTTAACCATTTCGTCCCCTTATGGTGCTTGACCATAGGGGCGTGATCGTGAATACAGTCTAATGCATTGCATAGGCAAATGCGATTAGCGTGTACAAAGATGGCTGTTTCCCCATTCTGTCTGTGGACGGGAAGTGGGGACAACAGGAACATAGCAGCGATCAGAGCCTTCACAAGGCTCTGCGCTGTTGTTTAGCCCCATGGGAATCAGCGTGGGAAGAGCGCGGGCACCGCTTTTCAGTCATTCAGCGGCGCAGCCATCTTTGCGCGCACCTGATGGGTTAAACAGCGCAGGTGGGCGACACCGCCTGCCTGCGCTGAAACCGCCGGGTGTTAGCTGCAATTAGCCGCTAACACCCAGCGGCTGTGAAGCGGAATCGCGGCACGATCCCGCTTCAAAGTCGCTTACCGGCGCTATGACGTACTCATACATCATAGGTTGGTAAGGGGTTAAAGGAAGGAGCACCTTCTCTCCTACCTCTACCTCCATGTCCTACACCCCTCTTTGCTCGCTTACCACCTGCAGTTGTCTCCATGTTCAGAAATATAAAAATGTAAAAGGTATTGAAGAGTTTTTGACAGTCTCTTATTGAAAGACGGCAAATCACAGCTATTCTTAAATCCCACTAATTTCCAACAGCCAACTAGGATTAGAAACTGAATTGTTTCTACCAAATATCTGTGAAATGCGGTCTGGTGGAAGAACCATAAGACAAAATCAAAAGTGTTCTTCCGTCAGTCCCTGAGATTTACAACTGCCCAGTAGGACTAGTAATTGATAGTTTTCAACAAATTATCATACAAATGCACGATTAGCGCCAAACTGAGACGCACTGAGTGAAATAGAAGTATTAAAAAGTTTTATGGATTACATATGGCAGCCTTCGCACCACTGACAACAGGCGTAATTTACTATAAAATATGTATAAAACAATATGCATACAAATGAGCTCTTTGCGGCAAACAGACGCCTGGACTTCAATAAAACTATTTAAAAGTTATGCCGGTTTTTGGGAACACTGACACGCAGTGATTGCAATAGAACTGAAAAAACAGGGACAATTTCACCTCCTACCAGAGGCCTGCTGGCCAAAAAACTGGTAAAAAACAATGATTTTTCAATTCAAGATCACAGAACACACTGAGCTGCAAAATATCTCCCTTCCTTTCGAAAGCCTCTCCTGCTGCCCCCCCCCCCCCGCGCAGCCCCACAGCTGCACACACCAGTAGATATCCTTAAAACTTTCTCTAACTAAAGATCAGAAATTTCCGATAACCCTAAAAACCGTGCCGATTTCAACTTTTGGCGATAAAATCGCTCATCCCTAATGAATATGCGCCATTCTTTTAGCGTATCTTGTGGCCAAAACATGTTGTGGCACTGTTCTATAGATGTATGAACAGTCTTTGCCCAAACTTGCCACAGTCTGCACTAGACACGACACTTTTTAATGCGCCAAAGTTTGGTGTGAAACAGCCATACAAAGTTTGGCGCAAAACACATTTTGGCGCATAGAGTGTTTTGCGCCAAACTTTGTATGGCAGTTTCGCACCAAACTTTTCCGCATTCAAAAGTGTGTCTAGTGCAAAATGTTTTGCACATAACACTTTAATTCATATTGTCATATTATACACTCCTCTGTATCTATTTAGAACTGGTGTGTCAAATAAGGCCATGTCCCCACGGTCAGGTTTTTCAGCTGGTTTTACAGATAGTTTTCGGGTTTGAAAGCCGTATGTAAACTGGCTGTCAAACTTTTTAATGGACCTCTATGGAAAATCCGTGCAGCGGTCCCCAGTGCACAGATTTTCCGCCAGATGGTTTTTTAGACCGCCAGCGATCCAAAGAAGATTGAGCATGTTCATTCTTCCGCCCGGTTTTCGGACGGGACATGAACAGGTCAATGCGATGGGGGAGGGCTGTTCTCCACAAACAGCGGAGAAAAGCCGCCCCTGCGGCCGTGTCCACAGCCCCAAAACACAGCAAATACCAGTCGGATAATCTGACCGGTATTTGCTCCGTGCTGTGTAAACGGCCTTTTACAGACATGCCACCACAAGTTTTTTATTGCTTTCTATCGCACCTATGCTGTATTACTTTGGCACTTACCTCGGACAAAAATGTATCCATCATCTAGCAAGAAGGAATATTACACAGGTCCCAGCTTAAAGGGGTTGTATATAAACAGGAAATAGAAAACTACTGGTGCCCAATAATAATAATAATAATAATAATAATAATAATAATAAAAACTATACTCATCTTCCTCCGTTCCTACATTTCAGCACTGTCTCTCTGGTTCTTTGTTCCAGCACATCACATGTCTCTTTTTATATTACCTTCTGGATCTGTCACTTCCAAATATTGGTTTAAAGGAGTATTCCCATCACAGCAAGTGCTGATGGAAGGACCAATTACTGTTAAGTAAGCAATTTTCAAAATGCATGTTGATAAAAACTATGTATTCTTTACCTAATAATGGACTTTTTTGCACCTTTAACTGTTCCTTTGTCTCCCTGGCTACTGACCACCACTGTGTGCTTTTAGTTATGGTCACATCATTAGGAAACAGCTATTGGAGACTGGGGTACCTCAAATGGAAGGGCCTGCACTTTCCCCATGCCTGAACCCCCTAGAAAACCTGTGGGATCAGCTGAGTCATTGTGTAGAAGATCGTAACTCTGTACCCCTGAACAGTGTCGGACTGGGGGGTCTGGGGCCCACAGGGGAATTGATCTTGGGGGCCCACCCTACTGTACATGAAAATATTACCGGCCTCTCGGACATAAACGCGCCCATTTTACCACATAATAGAGTGTGCAAAACAGCACTGTATTGTGTAGTACACAATACCAAGGGAGTCACACATTTGTCAGTCTAACATATCATAGACACAGGGCTAAGTAGCTCCATCCATATCCCCCTCCCCCCACATACAATATCCCCCACCCACATACAATATCCCCTCCACCCACATAAAATATCCCCTCCACCCACCTACAATATCCCCCCCACCCACATACAATATCCCCCTCCACCCCATACAATATCCCCCTCCACCCACATACAATATTCCCCTCCCCCCACATACAATATCCCCTCCACCCACATACAATTTGCCCTCCACCCACATACAATATCCCCCTCCACCACCCACCGGCCCACATACAATATCCCCCTCCACCCACATACAATCTCCCCGCCACGTTTCCCGTGGTCACACACCTCACCACCTTCTAAAATACACCCCAGCAAGAAAGTATAAGTGTAACTCCTATCACAGGGTCAGGTGTTCCCTCGTTCTTACAATCAGGGACACATGTACTCTGCCACTAAACTCGCGCTGATATAACCTATAACACTGCCATATAGAAACCACATACAGTATGTTTATACATATGTATGTATATATAATTATATATATATATTATATATATATATATATATATAAAATATATTTAATATATATATATATATATCTGCAAAAAAGGAAGAGATAACCACACAGTTTTTATCAGCATCTCTACATGTGTGACTTCCATTCCAGTGTCAGTTGAATTCCAACCAAAGTGCACTTCATTGTACTTAATGTGCTTCTGATTAGGTGATCACCTGAACCAAATCTTATTTAATGAAGGAAAGTATAAAAAACACTGCTGTGGTCTTCACAGCCCTATGCAATGGGACAAGCTGGATATGGCAAAACAAGTGCTAGGAATGGGCCAAAAGGAATTTGAATGAAAAAATCATGGTTATTCCACCAAATATTGATTTCTGGACTCTTCCTGACTTAATACATTAGTCTTATTGTTTCTAAAGAAATATGAACTTGTTTTCTTTGCATTATTTGAGGTCTGACAGCACTGCTTCTTTATTATTTTGAAGATTTCTCATTTACTGTAAATAAATAAAAAAATTTTTTGCTTTGAATTTCGGAGACATGTTGTCAGTAGTTTATATAATTAAATAACAATGTACATTTTTCTCCAAAAATTTACTGTTGAAGAAAAAAATCAGAGAAACTGAAATTTTTGCAGTGGTCTCTCACTTTTTTCCAGAGCTATACACACACGCTCAAGTGAGGAGAACATGGCAATAGTATGCAATATAACAGCATTTGTAAGTAATTCTAACACTGTATTGTAACATGCAGGGCCGTTCCTAGGTTAAATTGCACTCAGGGCGAGGTGAAGAAATTTTGACCTCCCCTCCCCCCCGTAAAATAATGCGCCACAATGCAACAAAGTGCTTCACCAGATAGTTGCCTATAGACATGTAATACCCACCTGTAAGAAGACAGTAGCCCCAATAGCCACAATAGTTGCCCCTGTAGCCAGATACTTACCTCTGCAGCCATGATAGTTGCCCCTGTAGCCATGTAATACCCCCCTGTAACCAGATAGTAGCCCCAGCAACCATGATAGTTGCCCCTGTAGCCAGTGTCCCCGTTGTAGCCAGTGTCCCCCTTGTAGCCAGTGTCCCCCTTGTAGCCAGTTGCCCCCTTGTAGCCAGTGGCCCCCTTGTAGCCAGTGTCCCCCTGGTAGCCAGTGTCCCCATGTAGCCCGTGTCCCCCGTGTCATCAGTGTCCCCCGTAGCCAGTGTCCTCATTGTAGCCAAGCCAGTGTGCCCCGTGTAGCCAGTTGCCCCCTGTAGCCAGTGTCCTCCTGTAGCCAGTGTCCCCCTGTAGCCAGTGTCCCCTGTAGCCAGTTGCCCCTTGTAGCCAGTGTCCCCCTTGTAGCCAGGTGCCCCCTGTAGCCAGTGTCCCACTTGTAGCCAGTGTCCCCTGTAGCCAGTGTCCCCCTTGTTGCCCTGTGCCCCCTGTAGCCAGGTGCTCCCTGTAGCCAGTGTCCTCCCTGTAGCCAGTGTCCCCCCTAAAGCCCGTGTCTCCCCTGTAGCCAGTGTCCCCCCTGTACCAGTGTCCCCCTGTGCCGTGTCCCCCCGTAGTCAAATTGCCCCTTTACCCTTTTCCCCTGTAGCAAAATGTCCCCTTTAGCCGTGTCCCCTGTAGCTAGGGTTTTAAAATAAAAAATTTGCTTACCTTTCCAATCCCCCCCGCCA
>JAODAL010057543.1:0-22615 GCA_025379985.1 Phyllomedusa bahiana
CTTTTTAGGAGCTCCCTAATACCTTTATAATGCACGGACAGCCCCCCCCCCCGCCATACCCGCTCCCCAGGCCCCGAGCGCAGGAGACGAGTGCCGAGCAGCGAAAAAGTTGGAGGAGAAAAAGTAAAAAAAAAAAGAAGGATTAGAAAAGACGAGGAAGCGAACGAGCGGAGTAGATAAAGCGGAGGCGATGCTTTGGACGGGAGCAAGATAATGGAGGACACCACCGGAGTGATCCAACCCAAGGAGCTGACGATCTACTGCGTGTGACCGATGGTTAGAGAGCAGAGGAAGTCACAGTTCTGTTGTCTGTATCGGGGAAAGCTGAGTGCCGACAAGTATGGCGTCCATTGCTGCTCTCATAGAAGTAGCCACCCAGCTTTACTAGGAGCAGAGAGGCAGTAAACTGGGTTATTATCTGTATTATTGCCACAAAGCAGGTTTATGAAAGCTGAGCTCAAAATTTAATCCCCCATAAAACCCGGAATCACTCCCGTCATCCCTGAGCCCAGGAGCTCACAATTTTCAATCTCCCAAAAAACCCCCAAGGTACACCCCATCACCCTTGCCCCCAGGACTGACAATCTAATTTTCCTTCAACACAATGTATCACTCCCTCATCCCTGCCCCCAGAGCTCACAATCTAATCCCCCCAAACACCCACAGTATACTCCCATCACCCTTGACCCGGGAGCTGACAATTAACTCCCTATCAAACAATATATCACTCCCTCTCCCTGACCCCAGGCTCACAATCTAATCCCCCTATCACACACAATGTTCACTCCCACATCCCGCCCCCAGGACTCAAATCTAATCTCCCTATCACACACAATGTATACCCCCATCACCCCTGACCCCAGGACCAAAATTTAAATCCATCACACACAATGTATACCCCCATCTCCCTGCCCCCGAGTTCACAATCAACCCTATCACACACAATTTATCATTTCAACCCCCTTTGGGCCCCAGGGGCTGACAATCAAATTTTCCCCTCTACACAGAAAGTATCACCCCATCATCCCCCCCCCGGGGAGCTCAAAAATCTAATCTCCCTTTTATACAATGATACTCCTATCACCCTGCCCCAGGAGCCACAATCTAATTTCCCACAATTATCCTCCTCATCCCGCCCCCCGAGCTCACAATCAAACCCCCTATCACACAATAAATCACTCCCATTATCCTGCCCACAATTTTGGATAAATTAAAACCGCCATATAGCCAGAACCCACTGGTTTATTAGGCAATAACAAGGTGGTATCTTTCTTTTTTCTATCACTGGATAGATAAGATAAAGATACCACCTTGTTGTTACCTATAGTAGGGCAACCTCTGGGCCCCACAACGGCTGTAGTTCTGCCCGTGGGGGGGAACCAGCTTTTCCGTTGCCTGAGAAATGGTTAAAAGGAGAGAAAATCAAGACAGGAGGATGAGAGTGGAACGGAGATAATGAAGTGAGAGGCTGCAGGGAGGATTAAGGGAGAGAGAAAAGAAGGATGAGGGGAGAAGAGGAGTGATTAGAAGAATAGCTGCACCCGGGGCCCTGACTCCGCCTCCTGCACCCGGGGCCCTGACTACGCCTCCTGCACCCGGGGCACTGACTACGCGTCCTGCAACCGGGGCCCTGAGTCCGCCTCCTGCACCCGGGGCCCTGAGTCCGCCTCCTGCACCCGGGGCCCTGAGGCCGCCTCCTGCACCCGGGGCCCTGAGGCCGCCTCCTGCACCCGGGGCCCTGACGCCGCCTCCTGCACCCGGGGCCCTGAGGCCGCCTCCTGCACCCGGGGCCCTGACGTCTCCTCCTGCACCCGGGGCCCTGACGCCGCCTCCTGCACCCGGGGCCCTGACGTCTCCTCCTGCACCCGGGGCCCTGACGTCTCCTCCTGCACCCGGGGCCCTGACGTCGCCTCCTGCACCCGGGACAAAACCTGTCGTTCCTGAATACGTCTCACAGCTGAAGGTTTGTTACATTGGTATCCAGTCTAGACCACGCTCTATGGTTTCCACTCTGATGATACAGTGAAAGCCATTAGGACAGGAGAAGGATTTTAGCTCACATAGGATTGTGAGACCGGATACAATTGTAACGAACCCTCAGCTTTCAGGAGTATCAGGTCTGAACATGTTTTAGGATCTCGGTGTAAACAGGAATGTTCTTTTTCACTGACAACAGGCAGAGATCCTGAAAACTCATAGAAATTGAAACACAAAAGCAGCCAAGCAGTGACTCTCTCCGGAAGTTCATACACTTTCAGTAGAAATCTTGATTTGGGGGGAAAATAATGACAAGGAGACCCCAGAATGCAAAGGGGAATGGGAAACAGATGGAGAAAGATGAACAAGATATGAGGAGACAAGACAAAGTCTAACAAGAAAAATTAGGGGTAAGAAATGGGGCGAAAACAGTGAGGGGTGGGGGTCTGGACCAAGGTCATAGGTCAAGGGGAATGGGTCATGAATGGAGAAAGGTGGACAAGATATGAGGAGACCAGACCCAGTCCATCAAGGAGAACTAGGGTTAAGGTAGTGGACAAGAACAGTGACCAGGAAGGGGTTGAGGGTCTGGACCAGGGTCATAGGTCGAGGAGAATGGTTCACGAATGGAGAAAGGTGGATAAGATATGAGGAGACCCAGTCCATCAAGAGGAATTAGGGTGAAGAAATGGGGTGAAAACAGTGAGGGATAAGGGTCTGGACCAAGGTCAAAGGGAATGGGTCACGGATTGAGAAAGGTGGACAAGATATGAGAAGACCAGTCCATCAAGGAGAACTAGGGTTAAGGTAGTAGACAAAAGCAGTGACCAGGAAGGGGTTGGGGGTCTGGACCAGGGTCATAGGTCAATGGAAATAGGTCAGAAATGGAGAAAGGTGGGCAAGATAGGAGGAGACCAGACCCAGTCCATCAAGGAGAACTAGGGTCAAGGAATGGGGCAAAAGCAGTGACCAAGTAGGGGTGGGGGCCTGGACCAGGGTCAGAGGTCAAGGAGAATGGGTCACAAATGGAGAGAGGTGGACAAGATATGAGGAGACCAGACCCAGTCCATCAAGAAGAACTAGGGTTAAGGTAAAAAAAACAGTGACCCGGGTCACAAATGGAGAAAGGTGGGCAAGATAGGAGGAGACACAGTCCATCAAGAAGAATTAGGGTGAAGTCAGTGAGAGGTAGGGGTCTGGACCAAGGTCAAGGGGAATGGGTCACAAATGGAGAAAGGTGGATAAGATAGGAGGAGACCAGACCCAGTCCATCAAGGAGAACTAGGGTCAATAGATGGGGCAAAGGCAGAGTCCATGGAGGGTTGGTGGTCTGGACCAGGGTCACAGGTCAAGGGGACCCTCCTGAAATGCTAAGAGCCGTGGAAAGTGTCCTCATGTGAACGGAGAAGAGAACAAGAAATCCAAACACATCAGGAACCATGAAGGAGGAGATCTCCAGAGAGGAGTCGGATGAGTGGAGAGGTGGGCAGATGGATGACAACCCTAACAAGGAGCAGTGGAGAGGGAAGGAGCATCATGAAATCACCGCCATGGAGAGCGAGAAGCCGAAAATAAGGCAGGAGGCGGCAGCAGCCATAGGAGGCGCGATTACATTATAGATTAAGGTTATCTGAGCTCCGCTATCCCTCGGCTGCAGAACAGAAAATCCGAGCAAGCTTTGTGCATTCTTGAAAGAACACGGCAAGAAACCCCCGAGGGTAACAAACAAGCAATCACACACGCTCGCTCACACAGGCATGTCCGCTCGCTCGCACCGGCTATTTTCCCAGCAGCTGAAGGCTGCACTAATCACACACATACCTGTACACTACACCCACTCACACCGCTCGCTATTGTGCACCGTCCTCTAATCTCCCTTCAGCACTGTCCGGAGACCTGGAGGTGGACGCTGGACCACCTGGGTGAACTTCTATAGAATTTAGTAAATAACCCCCCACCACCACCGCTGGAAGCAGAAGGGTTCATGAATTATGGATTTCATGGATGACAGCGGTACGCCCAATGTCGTGCACTCTCTCTGTGTGCGTGTATATATAGATAGATAATGCACAGCCGCTGACATGGCCACTGTGTGCTACATCTCATCGGTTTCATACACTCACGACTTCTACGGTTTTTCCTCCCTAATTTCCAGACTGTAATTCCATCGCTTGGCGATGGCGTTAGCGCTGACTTGCGGTGTTTGGCCCTGACCCTCGCTAATTGGCTGTAAAGCTAAGGTCCCCAAGGGGCAGAATGATCTAACTGGCGGCATGAAGGTAGCATCTCCTACCAACCCACAGCCCACATTCCCACCACCATGATGTTCATAGGGTCTAATGCAGCTTGTGGCTCCCAGTGCAATCTCCAAGCACCCCTGTGCAACCCTGCCCCCAAATAAACCCATGATGTAGTGGTCAGAAGGAGACATGTGGGTTCTTCTGGTGGATCCAGTCTTCATCAGGCTCCCAAAATTTGGCCAACCAAACAACTTGCACCAGTTCTCCGAGTTCTCTCCTACTGTTTCTTGGTTAGTTGTTATCCTCTTCCCAGCCCCCAAATAAACCCATGATGTAATAGCTGTGTAGATAGACATGTGGATTCTTCTGGTGGATCCAGACTTCAGTAGGCTCCCAAACAAACCCTTAATGTAAAGGACAGGAGGAGAGGGACACGTGGGTTCTTCTGGTGGATCCAGTCTTCATCAGGCTCCCAAACATTGGCCAACCGAACAACTTGCACCAGTTCTTTCCTATGATTTCTTGGTAGTTAAAGCCTCTCATCTCCAGTGGCCCGGCCCAACCTTGCCACCAAATGAACCCGTGATGTAAAGGTCAGGAGGAAAGGGACCTGTGGGTTCTTCTGGTGGATCCAATCTTCATCAGGCTCCCAGATGTTGGCCAACCAAACAACTTGCACCAGTTCTTTCCTACTAGTTCTTGGTTAGCTGTAACTATCTTCTCTTTGGTGGCACTGCCCAACCTTGCCCCCAAATAAACCCATGATGTAATATTCAGGTAAAGAGACAGGTGTGTTCTTCTGCTGAATCCAGTCTTCATCAGGCTCCTAAACGTTGGGCAACCAAACAACTTGCAAAAGTTCTCCCAGTTTTCTCCTACTATTTCTTGGTTAGCTGTAGCCCTCTTCTCTTCGGTGGCATTGCCCAACCTTGCCCCCAGATAAACCCGTGATGTAAAGGTCATGAGGAGAGGGACATGTGGGTTCTTCTGGTGGATCCAGTCTTTGACATCCAAGGAACATATTGGTTGCACCAGTTCTTGATTTATGACTTTATAATGACATCCCCCAAAGAGCAGAGCCTGGCAACATGAAGATAGCATCTTCCTATACTAGCATCTTCCTCAACCCAACCCACAACCCAGAACTTATCCTCCACGATTCGGAATGCTAAGCCTACAACTGTCTCATAGGGTCTATTGTAGCTTGTGGCTGCCAGAGAATGCTCCAATGGCCCAAGTCCAACCCTGTCCTGGAATAAACCCATGATCTAAGGGACAGGAGGAGAGACATGCTGGTTCTTCTGGTGGATCCAGTCTTCAGTAGGCTCCCAAACATTTGCCATCCAAGCAACTCTTTATTTGCACCAGTTCCCCCAGTGGGCACATAGCCTTCAAATAGGATGAGAGGGACTTGTTGGCTTTTCTGGTGGATCCAGTGATCAGTAAACTCCCAAAAATTGGCCAACCAAGTAACTTGCACAGGTTGTCCCAGTTCTCTCTTACTATTTCTTGGTCAGTTATATCCCTCTTATTTCTGTTGGCCCTGCCCCCAAATAAACCCATGATGTGATAGTCATAAGGAGAGGCATGTTGGCTCTTTTGGTGGATCCAGTCTTTAGTAGACTCCCGAACGTTGGCCATCGGAAAAACTCCTCATTACTTGCACCAGTTCTCTCAGTAGGCACATGACCTTCTACAATTTTTTGCTTGTTATTTTCTACCCTCAAGGACTGGATAATCTAAGGTTCCTGATGACCACACTTTAAGATGGTGCTTAATTGTGGTTTTTCTGGAGACGAGGGGATCAGGAAAGTGATGGCTTCTCCACTACGGTGCCATCAAAACTGAGGATCTATCCACTCTAGAAGGATCATCCAAGACCATAAACCAAAGCACTGAGCACTGGTAGTTTAGGATTCTGGCGTCTGATGTACCATCCTCATGGATATTTAGAACAAACCATAACCATCCACCCCCCTCCTCCTAGTAGTGTTAGACCTGCTACATCTCCTCCTCTATCTGTGGCCTCCATTGTTGGCGGGCGGTTGCAATGAGCCAGCGGGAGACACTTTGTGTGGGCTGTTCTGACGCCTTAAATCACCCATAAGGGATTGATTTTATTTCCGCTTCTTGATGTCAATGGCTCGATATCATCATTTCTTACCATTCACCATATTGTTGAGAATAGAACAAGGAAGCGAAGAAGGGGAAGCAGTGAAAACGGCTGCTCCTTGCAAGAAAGAGGCGTCCTAATCGTCTGCCGGCTGAGTAACGTCTCCAGGGAGCGGCGCGGAGAACGATGATTGTGACCCTTACACTCATTAATACTACAGAAACGGCACATGTAACGGGTGAACCTCGCATCAACGGACCCTGCGTGTGAAACGTATAGACACCTGGCAGGAACCATCCTTCCTAACATAAACTTTCTCAGGTATATTCCAGATGGCAGCTTTGTTGCTTCTCAGTGACCATGTTTGGTCTACTCCATAATGGTGTGCTCCTCTTATACCAGTGATGGCGAACTTTTTTGAGACCGACTGCCGAAACGGGGACCGAAAGATACCTTAGTTACCGCAAAGTGCCAACGACGTCGGCGCGAAGCAGGGAGGTGACATCGGGCCGCACAATTAAAACGAGGGATGTGACGGCCGCTTAGCCCATCCCTCTGCCATAATTCCACTATAAAGTAACCATAGTATGGTAGATAGCAGTGTACACAGGTGCTCAGCAGACAGTTGACTGATTAATACCACAACACCACGACCACATATCACCACCACACAGTGACTGAATAATACCACAACACCATTACTGAATATAAACCATTACACTTTGCACACATATAAGAGATTACATTTCAGGCACATTTAGTGACTCACAGGTGACGTTTATCCGATAAGTCATTCGTAGTCCCTTTTCTTCTCCATCCGGTTCACACCTTCATGCTGACTTCTCCCGACCAACACTCGTCCCTGCAGATTTAGACACAAATATCTTAGAATCCTCACTTTTCCAGCAACTCCTTACTTATAGGTATATAAGTCCCCTAAGTTAGGTAGGTGTATAGGTCCCCACAGGCAATATACAGGTCCCCACAGGCAGTATACAGACAGATAGCTCTCCCCACCAGCCAGTACACAGATAGCTCTCCCCACCAGCCAGTAAACAGACAGACAGCTCGCCCCACCAGCCAGTACACAGATAGCTCTCCCCACCAGCCAGTACACAGAGAGCTCCCCACCCGACAGTAGACAGACCCCTCTCCCCACCAGCCAGTACACAGACAGCTCTCCCCACCAGCCAGTACACAGAGAGCTCTCCCCACCAGCGAGTATACAGATAGCTCTCTCCACTGCCTGTATATAGCCAGCTCTCCCCACCATGCCTGTATATAGCCAGCTCTCCCCTCCATGCCTGTATATATCCAGCTCTCCCCACCATGCTCTGTATATATCCAGCTCTCCCCACCATGCCTGTATATATCCAGCTCTCCCCACCATGCCTGTATATATCCAGCTCTCCCCACCATGCCTGTATATATCCAGCTCTCCCCACCATGCCTGTATATATCCAGCTCTCCCCACCATGCCTGTATATATCCAGCTCTCCCCCCATGCCTGTATATATCCAGCTCTCCCCACCATGCCTGTATTTTTCCAGCTCTCCCCACCATGCCTGTATATATCCAGCTCTCCCCACCATGCCTGTATATATCCAGCTCTCCCCACCATGCCTGTATATATCCAGCTCTCCCCACCATGCCTGTATATAACCAGCTCTCCCCACCAGCCTGTATAGCCAGCTCTCCCCTCCATGCCTGTATATAGCCAGCTCTCCCCACCATGCCTGTATATATCCAGCTCTCCCCACCAGGCCTGTATATATCCAGCTCTCCCCACCATGCCTGTATAGCCAGCTCTCCCCACCATGCCTGTATAGCCAGCTCTCCCCACCATGCCTGTATATATCCAGCTCTCCCCACCATCCTGTATATAGCCGCCAGCACTGCCCCCACCATGCCTGTATATAGCCAGCACTCTGCCCCCACAGCCTGGTATATAGCCAGCACTCTGCCCCCACAGCCTGGTATATAGCCAGCACTGTGCCCCCACAGCCTGGTATATAGCCAGCACTGTGCCCCCACAGCCTGGTATATAGCCAGCACTCTGCCCCCACAGCCTGGTATATAGCCAGCACTGAGCCCCCACAGCCTGGTATATAGCCAGCACTGTGCCCCCACAGCCTGGTATATAGCCAGCACTCTCCCACCAGCCAGTACATATAAAAATAATAACATTAAATAAAATACTCCCCTTACTTCTGTCCCAGCCGCGCGTTCCTCTTCTGTCCTCTTCTTTCCTCGTGCAGGCCTCTCCTCTGTCAGCTCTTTGGGCGCGCAGCCTATGACGGGCTGTGAGCCCGAGGACAGGTAGTGGCGCGATGAGGTCATTACATCGCGTCGCTGCCCAGCTGAGCGTACGGGGCCGCCGCGCACACTCAGCGCAGCAGCCCCGTGGTCCCGACTCGCGCTGTGATAGACCTGGTGCTGCCGGAGGCCCCAGGTCCGACGCTGTGACACGGACACCGCGCTCTGGTAGCGCGGCGTCCGGGTCACAGTCAGGAACCCAGCGAGTGGCCAGCCTGGTACGCGTGCCATAGGTTCGCCACCGCTGTCTTATACTCTGCAAAAAAGTTACATCAAAGGTGACACAAAGTGGCAACCATTGTCGGCCATTTTGGAGGCTGCAGGGAGGTGGTCTTGGTCACCCGGTCACCCTCCTGCAGAGCCTCTTCCTCTGTGTGTGTCAATCCAATGTTGTGCCTAGAGAGTGAACATTCGCCCACGTACCTTAGAGTAAGGAAAGCAAGCTCTTTTTGCCCGTTTCAAATTCTTATAAGGGTGTTCTTATCACCTTGATGGCATGGCAATAGGATATGCCCACAAAGTGTGATAGGTGCCGGGTCCCACCTCTGGGAACCACATCTGTCTTGGGACCCCAAAAGTCTATGTTCAGAACAGATTGTCACGCTTACGCACAGCTCTCCATTCTCTTATATGGGAGTGGTGTATTCGGATGCACTCGAAATTCCTATAGAGTAGAGAGTAGTGCACAAGCGTGCCGACTATCCGTGCTGAACGGAGACTTATAGGGACCTGTTCCTAAGATAGTTATGGATCCCACCTCTGGGACCTGCACCTATCACATTTTGGTGGCATCTCCTATCGATTTATACCATAAAAGTGTGAGATGTGAACGCCCCTTTAAAAGGGTTGTCTCACTACATTGATTCATCTCACCGCTGTCCTGTTTTCTTGGTTTCATTTTGAATTCAGGGGCGTGTTTACTGGCTTCTAGTAGGCTGCAGTAGAAGCCAGGTCTGTAGCTATAGCAACCAGTGCTGGTAGCCTATCAGGAGAGATTGAACAGGTCTGTAGCTATAACAACCAGTGCTGGCAGCCTTATCAGGAGAGATTGAACAGGTCTGTAGCTATAGCGACCAGTGCTGGCAGCCTATCAGGAGAGATTGAACAGGTCTGAAGCGACCAACGCTGGCAGCCTATCAGGAGAGATCGAACAGGTCTGTAGCTATAGCAACCAGTGCTGGCAGGCTATCAGGAGAAATTGAACAGGTCTGTAGCTATAGCAACCAGCACTGGCAGCCTATTAGGAGAGATAGCACAGGTCTGTAATTATAGTGACCTGAGGAGCTGATGCAGCCCATACAAGAGGGGATATCTAGGAATAGGTAGGACACTGTTAATGGACACATATTGCAAAGGGACTTGTTTTTGCAAGATCTGTACCATAAAAAGCAGCAATCCTTGCACAAGGGTGGGTGTCCGGGAAAGTGGTGATTGACAGGTGAGACGACCCTTTAAGTCTCAACTCTGCCAGATCTATTGAAATAATAACTGAATACGTTAAAAGGAAATTTCCTCCTTATTTTTTTTTCATCAGGTCGTCGTATATTCAACATTCTGTGCTAAGTAATATATTATGTAATCTTTATAATGGTTAAAGCTCTGTTGTTCTGACACCGAGCTCCAAATTTCTAGCATAGCCATAGTGAATTGATAATATTCCGACTATCTGCAGCCACCTCTAGGGGGAACTGAGGAGCTTATTGCATACAGTCATTGCGTTCAATAACAAGTAAGCTCCTAAGCCCCCTGGTGGTGGCTGCAGGTAGTAACAATTTTATTTTGTGGCTGTGTCAATGGAATTGGAGCTCTATATCAGAAAACCACAGTTGCAACCACTATAAGGGGTATTAACATATTTACAACACAAAGGGCCACATGCAGGGCCACCATCAGAAGTTTCAGGGCCCCGTACAGCTGAAGCATCTGGGCCCCGCCCCTTACCAACTCCGCCCCTTTGCTGCCCTGCCCCCAACCACAACCCCTTACACCAGAAAAAAAGTTTTTTTCTGTGATGAGCAAGGGGAAAAAAAAAGCAATTGCGCCATTGTTTTTTGATTTCGTTCTTGTTGGATTATATAATATACAGTTTATCTGTATTTTGCGGGTCAGTAAGTATACAGGAGCCACAAATACCGCCAGATGATCACCGCGTATCACCGCGTGTCACCACTGTTACTGACCAAACCAGTATGCCCAGACCAATAATACCAATAGCAACAATATACAAAGACCAAATAATACCCCACATATCATGGCCATATGGTGACTAATACCACTGTAATGTTACTGATTAAACCAGTATATCTTCCACATTTGCTCCAGACCACAGTGATAACATCTCGTGGCTGCCACTTGTCCCTGAAGAATTCACAACACAAACAACTGAGACTTCTCATTTTTCTATCACCTTCCCAACAGTGCCCCCACCCAAATGTAACAAATATCCGATACATAGTGCCCCAAATGGTAATAATTACACCCCTGGTGACCAAGTAGTTAGATATATAGGCTTCCTGTAGAAGTAGTTCATTAAGACTCCTAGCATATAAATAGGAATATAGGTTCCCCTCTTGTAGGTAGGTACAGTATATAGGGCTCCAGAAGGTAGAGTCCCCCAGTTGGTAGTTAAGAGTGCCCCCAGTAAGTAGGTAGATAGGGGCCTCCAGACGGTCGGTAGATAGGTATAGTCTGCCCCGTAGGTATGTAGGGACCCCCAGAAGGTAGGTAGATAGCTGGCCCACAGTAGATAGGTAGATAGCTGGCCCACAGTAGATAGGTAGATAGGGCCCCCACATCTAAGAGACCTGCAAGGAGCCCCACAAGAGGCCCAACACTTTTCAGGGCTCTTAAAGAGGACAATAAAAAAAAACACCTCTGGGCCCTAAAAGACGCCTCACCCTTTTCGGACCACACAAGAGACCCCACACCTTTAGGGCCCCGCAAGATGCCCACACCTTTAGGGCCCCGAAAGAGGCCACACACCTTTAGGGCCCCGCAAGAGGCCCCACACCTTTAGGGCCCCGCAAGATGCCCCACACCTTTAGGGCCCCGCAAGAGGCCCCACACTTTTAGGACCACACAAGAGATCCTACACCTTTCGGGCCACGCAAGATGCCCCACACCTTTAGGGCCCTGCAAGAGGCTCCACACTTTTAGGGCCCCGCAAGAGGCTCCACACTTTTAGGGCCCCCCAAGAGGCCCCACAGTTTTAGGGCCCCGCAAGATGCCCCACACCTTTAGGGCCCCGCAAGATTGCCCCACACCTTTAGGCCCCGCAAGATGCACACACAACCTTTAGGTCCCCGCAAGATGCCACACACCTTTAGGGCCCCTCAAGAGGCCACACACCTTTAGGTCCCCGCAAGATGCCACACACCTTTAGGTCCCCGCAAGATGCCACACACCTTTAGGGCCCCGCAAGATGCCCCACACCTTTAGGGCCCCGCAAGATGCCCCACACCTTTAGGGCCCCGCAAGATGCCCCACACCTTTAGGGCCCCGCAAGATGCCCCACACCTTTAGGGCCCCGCAAGATGCCCCACACCTTTAGGGCCCCGCAAGATGCCCCACACCTTTAGGGCCCGCAAGATGCCCCACACCTTTAGGGCCCCGCAAGATGCCCCACACCTTTAGGGCCCCGAAAGATGCCCCACACTTTTTAGGGCCCCTCCTCCGACAGCGCGCCACGCCCCTCCTCGTACTTCTGCGGTCCGGGCCCCTCCTTTGACAGCGCGCCGCGCCCCTCCTCGTACTTCTGCGGTCCGGGCCCCTCCTCCGAGAGCGCGCCGCGCCCCTCCATACTGTATTCTGTGCGGTCCGGGCCCCTCCTCCGATGAGCGCGCCGCGCCCCTCCTCGTTCTTTTGCGGGCCGGACCGCTCCTCCCACAACGCGCCGCGGCCCCTCCTGGTGCCTCTCATAGTGTTGTCGGGCCCCTCCTCCCACAACGCAGCCCCTCCTGGTTCCTCCCGCAGTACAGCCCAGCCGTCCGTGAAACAAGAGGGCCTGCTTTCTCCGGGCCCCCTTGTTTCACGTTTTCCTCTGGGCTCCGTACAGCAGTACCGGTAGTACTGCCTTTATGGCGGCCCTGGCCACATGTATAAAAACAGTTTAGGTCTAAAACTCACTTTTTTTGCCCATATAGGCAAAAAAGTGAGTTTTAGACCTAAACCTTTTCCATACATGTGGCCCAAAATATCAAAATATTAGAATTTTTTTTAAAAGATGTCGTCCTGCAAATATCCGTGCGGTTCCTGACTTCTGACTCCGATGCAGATTTCCTGCCGCCGCCGCCGCCTGCGAGCCGATATTTATGTCGCCGGATTATTTATATTCCTTTCATTTTATTTTTTTGTAGTGTCTAAAACAATTCCCTGCTTGATTAATCTGCCTGATGGCGTAATAACACGTAAATTATATTTTCTGCGGGAGCGGCGCGATGATAAATCTGGGGGAGGCGATTTCTCTGTGAACAATGAATTCCATTCTCCGTAGCGAGGACCTGGAATCGTACAGGAGGCTTCTAAATCAAATATAATTGGTTCGACCGGGGAAGATGCGTTTTATGGATTTGGAAATTAAAAAGCGTTGGTACCGGGCGCGCGCGAGAGAGGAGTCAGAGCGCTGCGCGCGCCCGGCGCGCGCCACCGGGCACAGTCGGCTTATACTATCTACAAGTGCCCCCCTCCCCTATAATAACATCCTACAAGGAGCACTTGTAATTAGGACGGCACCAATATAGATTGACGATACCGGGTGTCGCAGCGGACGTGGCGCCGCCATTCCGCGCCGGGCGGTGGAATTATGTCGTTGCGCTGAAAGAGTTAATAGGGACACGTCAACGTTTATTATGACATCTTTAATGAACATTAATTAAGACAGAAGATGGCAGAATCCCCCGGGCTTGTGGAGCCGGAGCGCCCTTAATTATATCTGGGGGAGGGAGTGGGGGGGGGGGGGACGTGGACATGTGGCGCGACGATAGGAGAAGGAAGTGACGGAAATACGAGGAGAGACGGAGGCGAGAAGAGAGATGAGATATTATACCAATAAATGTGGTGTCAGGACAGAAGTAAAAGCAGAAGGAGATGGAGAGGGAGAAACAGAAGATTGATGATTATGATTAGTCGAGAGATGGAGGGTGGGTGTCCGAGAAAGTGGTGATTGACAGGTAAATAGAAGATGAGGGAGAGATGATTGACAGGTAAATAGATGTTGAGGGAGAGATGATTGACAGGTGAATAGATGATGAGGGAGAAATGATTGACAGATGAATAGATGGGGAGGGAGAGATGATTGACAGGTGAATAGATGATGAGAGAGAGGTGATTGACAGGTCATTTGGAATGTGAACGATTGACAGTGGCAAAGGTGATTGGCAGGTACAGAGATGGTTAACAGGTGCTTGTAGTGAGAAAGGTATTCAATAGGTGACTAAGAGATGAGAGATGATTGAGCGAAATTAATGAAATGATTGACAGGTGAATAGATGATGAGGGAGAAATGATTCACAGGTGAATAGATGATGAGGGAGATGTGATTGACAGGTGAATAGATGATGAGGGAGAAATGATTGACAGGTGAATAGATGATGAGGGAGAGGTGATTGTCAGGTGAATAGATGATGAGGGAGAGGTGATTGACAGGTGAATAGATGATGAGGGAAAGAGGATTGACAGGTGAATAGATGATGAGGGAGAAATGATTTACAGGTGAATAGATGAAGAGGGAGAGATGATTGACAGGTGAATAGATGATGAGGGAGAGATGATTGACAGGTGAATAGATGATGAGGGAGAGATGATTGACAGGTGAATAGATGATGAGGGAGAAATGATTGACAGGTGAATAGATGATGAGGGAGAAATGATTGACAGGTGAATAGATGGTGAGGGAGAAATGATTGACAGGTGAATAGATGATGATGGAGAGGGTATTGACATGTGAATAGATGATGATGGAGAGATGATTAACGGGTGAATAGATGATGAGGGAGAGATGATTGACGGGTGAATAGATGATGAGGGAGAGATGATTGACGGGTGAATAGATGATGAGGGAGAGATGAATGACAGGTGAATAGATGATGAGGGAGAGATGATTGACAGGTGAATAGATGATGGAGAGGTGATTGACAGGGGAATAGATGGTGAGGGAGAGGTGATTGACAGGTGAATAGATGGTAAAGTAGAGATGAATGACAGGTGAATAGATGATGAGGGAGAGATGATTGACAGGTGAATAGATGGTAAAGTAGAGATGAATGACAGGTGAATAGATGATGAGGGAGAGTTGATTGACAGGTGAATAGATGACGAGGTAGAGATGATTGATAGGTGAATAGATGATGAGGGAGAGATGATTGACAGGTGAATAGATATTGAGGGAGAAATGATTGACAGGTGAACAGATGATGAGGGAGAGGTGATTGACAGGTGAATAGATGATGAGGGAGAAATGATTGACAGGTGAATAGATGATGAGGGACAGATGATTTGCCAGGTGAATAGATGATGAGGAAGAAATGATTGACAGGTGAATAGATGATGAGGGAGAGATGATTGACATGTGAATAGATGGCGAGGTAGAGATGATTGATAGGTGAATAGATGATGAGGGACAGATGATTGACAGGTGAATAGATGATGAGGAAGAAATGATTGACAGGTGAATAGATGATGAGGGAGAGATGATTGAAAGGTCATTTGGAATGTGAACGATTGACAGTGGCAAAGGTGATCGACAGGTAAATAGATGACTACAAAGAGATGATTGACAGGTGCTTGTAATGAGATGAGGTAATTGATAGGTGATTAAGTGATTAGAGATGGTTGATAGAAAGGAATGAAATAATTGACAGGTGAATAGATGGTGAGGGAGAGATGATTGGCAGGTGATAGGAATGAGAAAGATAATTGATTTGGTGAATAAGTGATGAGGGAGAGATGATTGGCAGGTGAATAGATGATGAGGGAGAGATGATTGACAGGTGAATAGATGATATGGGGAGATGATTGACAGGTGAATAGATGATGTGGGAGAGATGATTGACAGGTAAATGGATGGAAAGGGAGAAATGATTGACAGGTGAATAGATGGTGAGGGAGATCTGATTGACAGGTGAACAGATGAGGAGGGAGAGGTGATTGACAGGTGAATGGATGATGAGAGAGAGAGATGATTGACAGGTGAATAGATGGTGAGGGAGAGATGATTGACAGGTGAATAGATGTTGAGGGGGAGATGATTGGCAGGTGAATAGATGATGAGGGGGAGATGATTGACAGGTGAATAGATGATGAGGGGGAGATGATTTGACAGGTGAATAGATGATGTGGAGAGATGATTGACAGGTGAATAGATGATGTGGAGAGGTGATTGACAGGTGAATAGATGATGAGGGAGAGATGATTGACAGGTGAATAGATGATGAGGGAGAGATGATTGACAGGTGAATAGATGATGAGGGAGAGATGATTGACAGGTGAATAGATGATGAGGGAGAAATGATTGACAGGTGATAAAAATCTAGCAAAGATGTTTGATAGGTAAAATGATCAACAGGTGCTAGTAATTGATCAAGTTAATTGATAGGTTACTAAGTGGTAAGAAAGTAATGACTGACAGGTGCTTGGAAAGAAATGTGATGTAGGAGAATAGAGATAAGAGAATAGATGATGAGAGAGTGATGAATGATGGGATAGGAATGTGAGAATTATGATTGGCAGGTGATTGGAATGAAAGATAGATGATGAGGGAACAACGATTGACAGGTGACACAGATGAGAGAGATGATTGACAGGGATGAGAGATGATTGACAGGTAACAGATGAGAGATAATTGACAGGTGACAGGGATGAGTGAGATGATTGACAAGTGACAGGGATGAAAGATAATTGACAGGCGATAGGGATGAGAGATGATTGACAGGTTACAGGAATGGTACAGATGATAGGTGACAGGGCTGAGAGATATGATTGACAGGTGACAGGGATCTGAGAGATGATTGACAGTTGCTAGGAGCAAGAGGATTGATAGTTAAATAGATGTTGAGAGAAATGATTTGTAGGTGATAGGAGTGAGAGGTAATTGATAGGTGATACGGGACAGATGATTGACAGGTGACACAGATGAGAGATGATTGACAGGTGAGGGTAATGGGTAGAGTACATTGATAGATTATAGAACTGAGCAAAAATGTCAGACAGGTGATTAGATAATTAAAGGGAGGTTACTGACATGGCAGGGAATGTGGGACAGATGACTGACAGCTGATAGGTACGTAAGAGCGATGATAGGGACGGGAGCGATGATTGACGGGTATGTAGGTAAGATTGATGTTACTGAATCATGAGAAGGGAATTGACAAATAAGGAAAAGCAGAGAAAGATTAATGAGAAATGGATCTTTATGACAAGTTGTGGGGGATAGAGAGATATGACTGACAGGTGACAGATTAATATCATTGACAAGGAAAGGTAAGAGAAGTGATTGATAAGTGATGAGCGGGTACGAAAGGTGATTGACAAATGAGAACAAGGAGAGATGAGTGACCGCTGCAGACAGGAGACGTGAGATAATTAATAGGGGGAGAGGGATGGACACGACAAGTCAGAGCAAGCAGGGAGCCCTGTCTGGCAGGATAAGAGAGAGAGAGATCGATAAATGAGGAGGATGAGACCGATAAGTGACAACAGATCGTTAACACGTAATAACTCCGTGGATGTGACTGACAATGAACAGATGGAAAGAAAGATGATTGACAAAAGAGGAGACTGATCGAGATGATTGATGAGAGGAGTGAGGTTACTGGGAGGTAATGAAGAAGGTGAATGAGATTATTGACAGAAAGAGAGAGAGATATGGCTGACAGCAATGATGGAGAGGTCACGTAGGTCAGAGATAGGTAACAGGTTACAGAGAAATGATTGACAGGTAACACAGGTCAGAGAGAGGGAACACTCAGGTTAGAGATTATTGACAAGAATGATGATTGATTAGAGTACTGTGATGGACAGGTCAAATTGGTTATAGAGAGATGATTGACAGGCAACAGATTCAAGAGAGATGATTGACAGGTTGTAGGTTACAGAGCAATGAGTGACAGGTAACAAGTCAGAGAGAGAGAAGACTGAAAGGTAACAGGTGAGAGAGAGATGATCAACAGGTTACAGAGAGATGATTGATTAGAGTGCAATGATGGACAGGTCATATATGTTAAAGAGATGATTGACAGGTTGTAGGTTAGAGAGCAATGAGTGACAGAGAGAAGACTGAAATTTAACAGGTCAAAGAGAGATGATGGGTAACACGAGTGATGATTGACAGGTAACAGGTTAGAGAGCAGTGATTGACAGGTAACACGGAGCAGACAGATGATTGACAGGTAGCACAGGAATGATGATTGATTAGAGTGCAATGATGGACAGGTCAGATAGGTTAGAGAGATGATTGAAAGGTACCAGAATCGAGAAAGATGATTGACAGGTTGTAGGTTAGATTGACAGGTTGTAGGTTAGAGAGCAGTGAGTGACAGGTAACAGGTCAGAGAGAGAGAGAAGACTGAAAGGTAACAGGTCAAAGACAGATGATGAGTAATACAAGAGTGATGATTGACAGGTAACAGGTTAGAGAGCAGTGATTGACAGTTAACACAGAGCAGACAGATGATTGACAGTATAAGACTCCCTTTTGCTTGATATTTTGTCGTCCATTACTTCTGCAGTTGTGGCGATACAGTGTGGACGGATCTATGCTGACCCCCAGCAGTGAAAATCTGTTTTTCAGAGGACTAAATTATCAGGCTTGGTGACCCACATGTTACCAGGGCCACATATGGGCCCCCAGCATCCAGGGGAGCGCAGACCCTGGTAATGGATATCATTGACTTGATGTAAACATCGGGACGCGGCGCCGTCTCCTGCTCACACAATGTAAACAGTGTAACATGGAGACATCAAACACCTGCCGGAATCGCTGCTCCGCTCGCCCCAGAAAGCATCAGAAGGAAGCAATCACTACAGGATGTTACAAAATATGTCTCTATAACAGGAATCTTAGATTTGACAGAGGGTCCCCGAGAGAACGCTAACTGCAGAGGATGGGGAACACCAAACACTCAGATATAATGTCTTCAAAACCACATGGAAGAAGAGACAGAACAAAAGAGAGAGGGAATGGAGGGGAGAGAGACGGGTGCTACAGGAGGGGAGAGAGACGGGTGCTACAGGAGGGGAGAGAGACGGGTGCTACAGGAGGGGAGAGAGACGGGTGCTACAGGAGGGGAGAGAGACGGGTGCTACAGGAGGGGAGAGAGACGGGTGCTACAGGAGGGGAGAGAGACGGGTGCTACAGGAGGGGAGAGAGACGGGTGCTACAGGAGGGGAGAGAGACGGGTGCTACAGGAGGGGAGAGAGACAGGTGATACAGGGGGGGGAGAGAAAAAGGGTGTAAAGAGGGGAGAAGACCCAGGTGAAGAGAGGGGGGAAGGGTGCACAAGGGGAGGAGAGGGGTGTACAGGGGGGGAGAAAAAAGTGTACGGGGGGAAGAGACAGGGTTAAAAGAGGGGAAAGGGGAATGTGTACAAAAAGGGGGGGAGAAAGGTGTTACGGAGGGGGAGAGAGACGGGTGATACGGGAGTTGAGAGAGACGGGTGATACGGGAGTTGAGAGAGACGGGTGATAGGGGGATTTGAGAGAGAGGGTGTACGGGGGGGAAAGAGGGGTGTAGGGAGGGAGAGAAGGGTGAACGGGAGGGAGAGGAGGGGTGGGGGAGGGAAGAAGGGGTGCAGGGGAGGGGGAGAGAGAGGGGGCTAGGGAGGGGTAAAGGAGGGTCTAGGGGGGGAGAAAACGGGTGCTAGGGGAGGGGAGAAAACGGGTGCACGGGGGGGAGAGAGAACGGGGAGGGGGGGAAAAAAGGGTGTACGGGGGGGGAAGAGAGGGGTACGGGGGGGGACAGGTGATACGGGGGGGAACGGGGTGATACAGAAGGGGAGAGAGACATGTTATAAGAGGGGAGAGAAACGGGTAATAAAGGAAAGAGACTGGTAATGTAAGAGGGGAGAGGGTCAGGTGATACAAGAGAGAAGGGGGTGAGAGGAGAAACAGGTATAAGGAAAGGACGGTGATAAAGGGGAGGGAGGTGAATAGTGAGAGACCGGTGATACAAGAGAGAAGTTATGGAGAGATAAATAGGAGAGAGCAGGTGATACAAAAGAGGAGACAAAGGGGAAAGGCAAGTGATAGAGAGGAAAGAGACAGGTGATCCAAGAGAAGCGTGAGAAAAAAAAGACAGATGATAGAAGAGAGTAAAGACACAGGTGATGAAGAGGCGGCACACAGGGGATACAATAAACAGTGCCCTGCACATGTGACCCGGTATCACCGACCCTGGAGTGGCTAATTACAGGGAGCAGTATCCTTCACAAATCTATGGCTGCCCCCTCCCCTCTCCGTATCACTGTGCCCTGCAATATGACCCTTATCACGACCCTGGTGGGTTTACAGAGAGCAGTTCCTCCATTATGTGTCCCCCCCCTTTTGTATCACGATGCTCCCGCACATTGTCCTGTATCCGGGCACAGAAGTGGCTGATTACAGAGAGCAGTGCCCCCCCCAAATCATAGCGCCCCCCCCTTCAGTTCACCGATCTCCCGCCTATGACCTGTATCACAGACCTCGAAGTGGCTGATTACAGAGAGCAGTATCCTCCACAAATCTTGGTCCCCCTCCCTTCAGTATCACGATGCTCCTGCAATTACCCGTATCACGACCTCAAAGTGGCTGTTTTCAGGGCATATCCTCCACTATGGCTGGTACCCCCTTTCTCAGTATCACTGATGTTCCTGCACATATGTCCCTGTATCACTGACCCCAAAGTGGCTGATTACAGAGATCAGTATCCCCAAAACTTAGTGCCCCCCCTCTCGTATCCCGATGCTCCTCACATATGAACCCCCCCCGGGGGGATTCAAAGAAACCCCCCCCCCCCGAAAAGTTGGCCCTGATTACAGTGGGCAGTTTTTCCTCCACAAAATTTAGGGGCTCCCTCCCCCTCAGTTTTACCCATGCTCCTGCACAAGACCCCGGGACACAGACCTCAAAGTGGCTGAATAAGGGGCAGTTTTTCCCATCTATGGCGCCCCCTCCCCCTCATTCACCGAACCCCGAAGTGACGTTACAGAGGCTATCCCACAAATTATGGCTGCCCCCCCCTCTCAGTTCACAATGCTCCTGCCATATGCCCTAAACCCGACCCGAATGGCGTTATAGAGGCATACCTCCCAAAACTATGGCTGCCCCTCCCCTCAGTATCCTTTTTCTCTCACATATGTCCCGGTATCACAGACCACGAAGTGGCTGATTACAGAGAGCAGTATCCTCCACAAATCTATAGCTGCCCCCTCCCCTCTCGGTATCACTGATGCTCCTGCACTTACCCCCCTTTACAGACCCCAAAGTGATGTTAAAGGCAGTATCCCCCACTTTGCTGCCCCCCTCCCTCTCTTTCATCGATGCTCCTGCACATAGGACCCCGTATCACCGACCATGAAGGGATGTTTAAAAGATTTCGTATCTCCCCTCTATCTACCCTTCCCCCCCAGTATCACTTTCTCCCCGCATATAAACCCCGGGTTCACGACCCCCAAGTGGCTCACAAATTATGGGTGCCCCCCCCCTCCCGTTCACCAACCCTAATGACTGATTCAGGAGCATACCCCCCACAAATTTACCCCCCTCCCTCCCATATCACCGATGCTTCCCCCATCATGGTGCCCTCCCCTCTCAGTATCACCGATGCTCCTCCATCTATGGCTGCCCCCCCCCCCTTCATACACCGTGTCTCCATCTATGGCGCCCCCCCCCCCCTTTTGTATCACCGGTGCTTCCTCCCAAATCTATGGCTGCCCCATCCCCTCTCAGTATCACCGTTTCCCAATGTGCCCCCCTCCCCTCTCAGTATCACCGATGCTCCTGCACATAGTACCCCGTATCCCCCAATTTATTTTTCCACGGGGTTCTCGCCCATAACAACTTTCGCAGGGGAAGAATGGGGTATTAGGAATTAGGCTGCAATACAGATAAGAGCGCGCGTCCCCTGAAATGAGGCCTGGGGCGGGGAGGGGCGGCCATGGTGGAAGATTAGATAAATGACCCTTTCTTCTGCACAAGTAATAGACGCAGTTTTCCATTTGCTTAATGGAAGTTTGCGTAACGACTCTTCTCGGCAGGTATAATTTCGCCGTTTTAAAACGGGGAGGCCCCCTGTACTTTGGCCCAAAGCTGTTTTAAAATGGAAAAATTTTTTTTAAATTTACTACTGGGGAGGAAATACTTTTTCTTCATTCTGTTATAAAACGTTCTGGGTTTGGGTTTCTTTGCGAGCTATTTGTGTCTGCGGCAGGAAGCTATTACCTGCTCTGATGTTATTACAGTCCCAGGAGGGCGAGCAATACAAAGGGGAGAGATAGGGCGATGACTGCACTCCTAGGAGGGTAAGCTGGCGGCACGAACACAAAAGGGGAGGGGAAGGTGACATCAATTCCTGTGCTAATTGAGCTAAGTTTTCCGCCATACAGGCAAAATTTAATGGCAAATATGAGCGCAGCTCTGGGGGATAAACCGGAGTAACTCAGGGTTCATAATTATGTACAGTGACTGCACCAGCAGAAATGAGCGCAGCTCTGGAATAATACAGATGTAAAATCAGGTCGTACAGGTAAGTAATGATTACATTCTGCACCAGAAATGTGAGGCATTGGGATAATACAGGTGTAACTCAGGACAGTACAGGGTAGTAATTTGTAAAAAGTACTGCACCGCAAATATGAGGAGCTCTGGGGAAATACGGATGTAACTCAGGGTCATACAGGTAATAATTATGAAAATGCTGCACCGCGAATAGTGAGCGCAGCTTGGGGTTTTAAAACAGGAGTAAAATCAGGGTCGTACAGGGTAAAAATTTATTAAAAAG
>JAODAL010057544.1:0-22615 GCA_025379985.1 Phyllomedusa bahiana
AACCCCCAGTTGCGAATTTTGTAAGGGGGGGACTAATTTTTTGCCTGTACCGGGTTCAGCAATTTATTTTGGTTAAAACTTTTTTTAAGCCCTTGGTTAAAAGAGATTGGGGGCTATGATTGGGGGCAGGTCAGGCCCCCTCTGTGGTTTGGGAATAAATTTTGGGCCCCCGAAAAATTCAAAAGCGGGGGTTTTTATTTTGCCCTTTGTAAACTGCTTTTGAGATAATGGTGAGAGGGGGTATTATTTAAAGTGCCCAGGAGGCCTTTATTTTTTTCCGCAGGTGGGCCCGCCCGGGGGCATGGCTTTTTGCAAAGAGGGGGGCGACGACCCCATGGGGGCCCTCAAGCTCCTAGATTCACCTCCAGGGCGGGGGCTACCCCTCGGGGAGGGGCCCCCGGCAAAATTCAAGCCGTTGAGGAACGGCCAGGTCCCCCATGGGAGTCGAAAGGGCGCCCTTATAAAAACCCGAAAAAATACGGGCCCAAATATGTTTGTAATTCGGGCGAGTTTGTTTGTGTGTTTTTGTGGGGGTTTGGGTCTTAAAAATTTTGGAATAGTGTTTATTCGGGTGTGGTTTTCCTCTTTTTGTTAAAAACCCCCAAATTCTTGTTACCCCCCCTAAAAGTTTTTTGTTCCTTTGGGGCTTCTATCCCCCTTTTAAGTTTGGCCTTGAAGAAATTTTCCTTTAAAGGGGATTTTGGGGAAAGTATATTTTCTTTTTTTTCCCAGGGGGGAGTTTTTGATAAAATAATGAGGGGCCCCTGCTTTGAGGTCCGCATTAAGGTAAAAAAATTTCCCTTTGTGCTTTTCCCTTTTTTTTAAATTTTGAGATAGGAGACTACTTTCCCCTCTCACAGCTTTTGATGCGGGCCAGTAATCCCAAATTTGTTTTCTATATGTTCTACTTTGTACCCTTGGAAGGGGGCCCCAGGGGGGGTTTGTGAGATAGTTTTTAAAGTCCTCCGAAAGAACCGGGTACGGGGGAAACCCTTCCAGTTGAAGGAGCGGGGGGGGGGGGGGGGGTTTCCCCTTTCCCCTAGCTATAAATGTTCCCGGGGCATATCAGGATTAGGATTTTTTTCGATCGGGCTCTACTTATGGAAAAAAGGTTGTTTTGGTGTGAAAAAAAGGGTCAATTCTAGAGTGGCTTTTTGGGACTACCGGAGAATAATTTTAGTCCTTGCGGGAAAAGGGTTTACCGTGCGCCCCGTTATCCGGGAAAAGGGGGAAAATGGTTCATGATGGAAAGGAAATACAGAAGCTGCGGTAAATCTTTGCCCTTTGTTGGGGCCCCCAAACTGTCTAAAAACTGGTTTAAGGTCATGTTTAAAAACTCCACCTATGGGCTAATTTTTTTGGGCAAATTTTTTTTTTCCCAAACCCAAAAAGTTGTTGATGGGGGGAGTAGAAATCAATATTTGGGGTTTGGGGCCTTTTTTGTTTTTAAAAAAGAGTAACTGTGCCACAAAATGACGGGTTTGATAAAGGGGAAATTTCCCCCAAGGGGCGGCCGGGGGGTCGTGAATTGTCGTATAAGGTTTCTGTGAAACAAAAAAATTTCCACTCCCGGGGTTTGGGGCTTTTATGAGGGGGGTATGGGGGGCTGCCCCAACCCGGGAAACCTTTAAGGACCCCCGGCCTCCCGTCGCCCCGTGCTTTCTTTGGGGAAAAATGACCGCCCCCCCAGCCTCTTTAGGTGATTTTAAAATTTTTTTTCGTTTTAAATTGGGTTGTTCAAACCCCTTTTCGTTCCAATTTTATTAAAACGGGGAGACTTTTGGGGGTGTGTGTGGGGTTGGGCATTTCAGAAGAGGTAGTACTCATCCTATTCCGGATGGGCGGATGGGGCCTGGATTCCTTTTTGGGAGATCAGTAGGAGAGGGTCCTCTGTCCCCCGAGGGAGCGGATTCCCTCGATGGGGGAACCTCGGGTTTGGGCCCCCAAAGCCCCCCACAGATAGGGCAGCAGTTTCCCCGGGCAAAGGCACCCGGTTTAAGGGAAAAAGGGGGGACAAAGAAACAAAAAAAACAACAACAAGCTTTTAGTACCCTTTTTTGCTAAACAAAACTAAGGGGGAAAAAGGCCCTTTCTAGGCCTGCAGATTAATTTTGGAGACCATTTTTATTTTGGGGTTTGTGAAAATGACGATGTCGGGCTTCATAAAGGGTTTTTTTAAAAATACTGGTTTTTGGGGTTTGGGATAACCCGTAACCGGGCTGGGGGAGGAAAATTTGGGAAACGGAAAGTTGCTTTATATAGAAGACCCGGGAAAGAGGGGTGAAGGCCCTTCGTTTTTTTTTTTAGGGTTTTCTGCCGCTGAGAAAAACAGGGAAATTGAAAATGGGATTTTCATTTTCTTGAGTGAGTTTTTGACTGCGATAGGCCCTCAATTCCGCTTCCCTTTTCAGTCCAGGTTGGGGTATCCGCTATTAACCCTTGGCGGGTTTGCCATCTCTTTTCCCTCTGTGGGGGGCCCGACGGGGGGCTCCTTTTTTAAGTAGAGGGGGGCCCGGAAAAATCCAATTTCGCGCAGATCGAGATCTTTGGCAAATAGAAGGGAGCCCGCCGCTGGAAAACCCTCTTGGGATCCAACAAAACGCAAGTTATTGCGACCTGCGGTTCTCTAGGGCCTCTAACTTGTCGCCAGGGTAAAAGGGTTTCATTTTTTGGGTTTTTTAATGGTCATGTTCGGCGGAAAATGAAGGTTTGGGTTCGCAAAAACCCATTCTTTTTTTCGAGGTCTACAATCTTCTGGGGATTTGGGTGTTTTTTTGTGCTAAGGCGGGGGAAATTAACCGGGCCGGGGCATGTCATTTCCCTTTTTTCGAAGAAAGTTTTCATTAGGCGGAAAAACCTCTTTTGCCATGGAGATTGCCCGTTCGTTTTTGATTAAATTAGAAGCCCAAGGGCCCGGCAGGAGGAGAAAAGGTTTGGGGGTTTGGGTTTCGTCCCTTGTGAAAGGATTTTTGAATGTTTCCCCCTGAAAACTTGGGGGGTTTCTTTTACATTGCTTTGTTTTTCATGTTTTTGGGCCCCTGGGTTTTACGGAGGAGGATTGCGGATTTGAGTGAGTTTCTTTTGAGCTGTGGAGGGAGTGTAAGTTAGTTTAAAAATTTTTCCATTATGAATTTGGGGGGAAAAAAGAGAGATGGCATCGATCAGGTTTGCTAAGTGCCCCCCCCCCGGAGGGGATGGTTTACTGCGCCAAAAACGTAATACCGAAGACAAAAATCCATTTAAAGATTAAATTTGACGTCCAAGGGGTTTTGCTTCAATTGGACAAGCAGGGGGTGGGGGGCAAAACGATTAATTTCCAAAAAGGGTGTCAAAATTTTTCATAGAGAATTAAGGCTGAGACTGGGGATTTGTGGAAAGGCCCCCGTATGCCCAAGCTTCTCTAAAGGGGGCATGTGGGGTCGCCAAATTTTGTCTTTTAAAATGAATTTTTTTCTTAATTTGTTCGAATTTTTTTTTTTTATTTTGAGGAAAAAGGGAAGTTCGAAAACCCGTGGGGGGGACTAGTCCCCCCCAACCCTTTTAGGAAAGGGTTTTTTAATTTGGGGGGTGGTCACTTTGTCTATTTTTTAGTGAAATCCCTCTTTTGGGAAGGCCGGTGGTGAGATTTTATGGGGCTTTTTAAGAAAGTCCGCCCTTCCGCCCCAAAAAAACAGCCCGGGGGGGGGGGGCAAGGGGGGGCGGGTCTAGGGTTTCAATTTTGGGGTATTTGGAGGCGGGGGCTTTTTTTTGAGCCCGAAGATTTTTCCCCCTAATGACTCCCTTTGGGTTGGGTTGGGCTCTTTTAAATTTAGGGGGGGATCAATGTGACTTGAGTCCCCACAATGAGGGAAAATATTTAAAAACGCCGTTCCCCCCAAAGGTTTTAGGGGAAAAAAGGGGGTTGGTTTGGGCCCCCCGGGGAGCTGAAAACACCCTTTTCCCCTTTTTCGGGGTTTGCTTTTATGGGTGGGAAACGTAGGGGCTAGATCAGCGGGGGTTTCTGGTTCGTCCCACAATAAGTGGCGTCGCTGGGGTTTATGATTGGGGCCCCCCCTTTGGGTGGGGTTTGGGTCTATGCCAAAAAAGGCCGCGGTTTCCCCCCCCAACGGTGGTCAGGTTTCTGAAGTGGGGGGGATGAAGGGCTAAGTCCCGGGCGCAGGCCCCCCTGGGGTAATTACTCCCCCCTGAAGATCCGGGAATGGGAGTTGCTTTTCTGTTTGCCCCTCCGTCCCCAGCTGAGCAGCTGCGCGGCGTTCTCGGGCCCGGCAGTAGCCGCGGGTTGTGCGCGGCGTCGAGATAAGGTGTTCCCCGTCGTCAGGAGCAGGCTGGTGATAAGCGCCTCCACAGTCCTTCTCAGCTTCTCGGGAGAGGCCGCGATCCCGGCAGTGTACGGCCGCTGTGAGCGGAGTGAGACGCGACCCACCGGCTTCTCCTCAGCAGATGTTCGGCGGGAGCGGAGTCGCGTTCGGGCTCCTGGACCCTCGGGGCAGTCTGGAGGAGCTCCGCACCGGCTACAGGTCAGTCCCTGGGGGCCGGGTGGTCAGCTGTGCCAATTGCTCCAGATGGACGGCTGGGACCTGCAAAATTTTGGCCACGGAGCGAGAGCCCATGTAAAATGCGGCCACTGTTGGTAGTCCCGCCCCCGGAAGTCCTCCTTTACATTTCTAATGACACACTGTGATAGGATGAGGGGCTGATTTGCGAATTCGCCCTTGAAATTGCAGATGACCAGTGCATGACAGATTAGGATTTATTCTTACAAGGATAGGTGTGGAGGAACTGTGGTTCATTCCTTGTGCTTGAGGGTATGTTAACACGGTGCATTGCGGCGCATACTGTACACGCTGCAATACACCGGGTGTTTCAGAAGTACGTGCTGGCCAGTGTATACTTCTGAATCGCTGACAGCCGGCTCCCATTGACATGTCATTCTTTTCCCCAGTGCATATTGTACATTGGGGAATACGTCGGGTAATCATAGCTCTCAATGAGCGCTATGAATTATCGTATTTGCAGGGCGTTATTCGGGCATATTGCAGTGCAATTAAGTGCCGAATGACACCCCGCAAATACGCCGTGTGAACATAGCCTTAGAAATAAAGGACCATAGCTGATTACGTATACTAGGACAATGCAATGAAAGCTTTATGCTGTTCTTCTTGGGGCTTTATGCTGTTGCTATATAGATTACATGTCCTTTATTTGCTGGTAGTATGCGCTTTCCATGCAGGACACAAAAGCATGCTCCATTACTCTTTTGCATCCCACACATAAGGGTATGTTCACATGGTGTGTTGAGTCCGTGTCAACATACGTTCTTAGATGCGTGTTTGGGTCCATTCTCGATGGACCCAAACAAGCATCTAACAATGAGCAGTGTGATTTTACACTGCTCGCAATGTAAAACACGCATCAGCGTTCAGACGAGTGATCGCCGATGCGCGTCTCATTGCGTCTTTCGGATCCGTTCTAAGAATTGTCATGTCAATTCTCGGTCCGAAAGCCGCAGCAGACGCCTTATTTAGAACTATAGGGTGCGATCCTGCTGCAGCCAACACACATCCAAACACACACCGGTGTGTTGGATGCGTTTTGGATCCGATTGACGCTGCATTTTTTGGATGTGATTTTCGGATCCAAAAACGTCATGTGAACATACCCTAAATCTTATACCACTGCCAACTAGAGGAAGCATAAAATCAAACCAGCTAATTATTTGTATATGTATGTACTTGCAGTGTGACCTGGCTGAGTGTTCATAACATCCCAGATACTTCGAGGCGGATTACGGCATACGGATGTCAGAGCGGATACTTCTGTGTATCACATGTAGACCAAGGAAAGCGAGGTATTACTGCTGCTGTACAGAACTGCTAGAAACACATTTTATACAAATGACAAAATATGATGAAAGCCCTGATTTACTGCAATAAAATATCTTTTGTAAATGTACTTTTACCACTAGGAGACTGTGTTTTATTGACGTTATTACAGTTCCAGCTCATTAGAGCAGTATAAATTTAGAGGGATTTTCTCACTACAGAGATTAGCTTTCAACATGTAGGGACAGGTAATTGAAGACATTTTCAAAATACATTAGTCTTTTGATTTTACCTTGGTCATGAGATAAGAGACATTTTATCTGCTCTGAGTGCACACAAGTTTCTCTGGTTACATCCATAATCTTTCTTCCTGATAAGACAGAAAGCAGGGAATGACATCAACATGGTTGGAGCTCACTCTCGGAGAAGACAAGTTTAGCTTGTTTACAGATAAGCAATTGTTTTTACTCCTTGGAGCACTTGTAGCATTGTTTACTGAAGATTAAATTCCCTGCACTTATATCTTTGGCATGTCTTAGCTAGTTATAGAGTAGCTAAATATGATAATCAATGCTATAGAACCACCTACTACCTCACAAGAAACAGGATGAAAAGCTGCTTGGGACTCAGTGAAAGAGCATGGTGAGAAAAGCCCTTTAATGGGTATTCTAGGTTTTATAAAGTAGCTAAAGTGCTGAGATCAATACTGATGGCCTCCTCATGCGGTGCCACAAGCATCATACTCATACACTGCTGCAACGAATATTCTGCATAATTACATTGAGCCATGTCATAATAATTTGAAAATTCTTTGGCACTTGACATTGAGTAATGTGTCCAAATTTCCAAAAATTATACGATACAGAAAATTCTAAAGTGCACTCTTACAGTTAATTGTATTTAAGATTAGCCTGTTAGTCCATATAAGAACCTGAAATTATGTTTCACACATTTCGGTCTTCTAGGATTTTTTATTTTAACAATTAAAATGAACCTGTCGGGTACCCTATATGAGAGCAAGTTATATGATAGAAGAGAGAAGCTTTTCTCTGTGATATAAAAGTTTATCTGATTTGGTGCAGGATCCCTGAGAGGGGATGTTCACATGGCATATAGTGGTGCGTACCTGTGTGCGCTACTATACGCCAGCTGTTGAAAGTACGGGCTGTTCAGCGTGTACATTCAACAGCGCTCCAGCCCAGCTCCCATTGACTTTCCCTGACTCATACTCGCCCGAAAGAAGTGACATGTCACTTCTTTTTATGGCTGCGTACTGTGTGCCGGGAAAAATGTCAGTTTATCATAGCACTCAATGAGTGCTATGATATTACATTATTCAGGCGTACTTCGGCCCATTGCAACGCAGTTACACCTGAAGTACGCCCCACAAATACGCTGTGTGAACATCCCCTAAAAAGCAAGATAATGGGACAGAGTAAGAGGTTTAGTATATATATATATATATATAATAATATATATATATATACATATATACTCTCCCTAAACATACCCTATTAGGTCCTTAGTATGAGTCCTGCCTATCAAGAGAACTGTGAGTCCCCGGTCCTGAAAAGGACAGCTCCGTCAGGAACCTCTCGCTGATAATTATATCCCCTACAATGCCCTAATCAATTGATTAGGCCCTCCAAAGTATATATAGTAGTTAAGATTGCTCTGTACATACACTAATACAGGGAAAGCTGGTAATCGCTGTGTGGAGACGAGGTAAGCATCACTCTCACTATCTCTTAATGAGTCCTATCAGGATTTCCTCTGCTTTTTACTTTGAAATTTAGCATCAGCTATATAAACCTATATATATGACAGAGTTCAGCTTCTTCCCCTCTATTATTTCCTGCTCTCAGATAGGGTTTCATAAACCCCCTGACAGGTTCCCTTTCACAGTATGTAAGGAGTAAAAGTATTAGAATTAGTGATACAAGACACATAAAGAAATGTAGGCTTTGGTAAAATAAAATATTAAGACAGTTAAAAATTAAATATTGTTACCATAATTGGTAGTGATTTTAGTAACAGCAATATACCCTAGTAAAAGAACATAGATGGAATATTGTAGCAGTCTTGTGGTGGCAGGAGTCCTCATGCAATGATCATACAATAAACATGTGGTGACATCAAGCTGACTGATCAAGTAGGGTAATTTACACTGGAAAATCGGAAGTCAGAGGGTAAAGCCGTCATGGCATAATATACTCCGATATAGGTAAGGGCTGTGCTCTCACCTATGTTGGACTATTTCAGTGGCTCTGTCGCAGATTGTGGTGGAGTAGCGCAGCAGACAGCGCTATTCACAAGAAGCTGACGGGCTCCATTATAAATCACTGGTGTCGCCGGTCCACTATGACAGATCCATCACAGCTTGAATTCCTTTACTACTCTCCCATTATAGAAAAGAAAAAGATCAAATCCATACAGGTGTGAACTCCCATCTCAGACATTTATGGCATATTCACAGCATCCCTCCTCCGGCACCCGCAGCTGTCTTGAGAATGGGTCCTTACACTGCTCCGTGAGGAACAAAGAGGTGGGCATGCAAGTGTGGCACTCTCATCTTATTGAGCGCTTACTCGCTCAGTGATACTCCCATAGAAGAGACCTGTTACCTGTATCCTGATTATTTACATCTGACAGTAGGGACCAGAGGGACATGGCGGGAGTCCAAGGCTCAGATATGTCAGTTGCAGAATGGTAAAGTCATATGTTGATGCTGGTATTCTCATGCGATATTCCTGATGTGCTTGCTTTAGTGCGCAAAAAACGTTGAAAGTCATATATCAAAACTGCCTAACAGTAAGGGCATGTTCGCACAACGTGTTCAATACGTTTTTGGATACGTTTTCGAACCGAAAAACGCATTCAAAAAGCGCTGCGTAAAAGGCATCCAACACGCAAGTGCATGTTTGGATGCATTTTTTGCTGCAGCAAAAATGCACCCTCTAGTTTTAAATGGTGCGACTGCTGCGTCAAACGGATCAAGAATTGACATGACAGTTCTCGGAACGGATCCGAAAGACGCATCATAGAGATGAAAGCAATGTAAATCATACTACACATTGTTAGATGCGTGTTTGGGTACGTTTAGGGTCCAAAACACAGATCCAAACACGCATCTAAAATCGTATCCAAAAACGTATTGAACACGCCATGTGAACATACCCTTAGACTGTCTTTTTGCTCATAGTAACCAGTAAGAGCTTATAGCAGAGCTCTGCTTCCATTTATATAACCACTCTGGTTGCTATGGGCAACACAGACAGTCTTACTTTTAGACATTTTTGATAAATCTCCATTTTGTCTTTTTTTTTTTTTTAACAGAGATTCTGCAGAGCTGGTCCCTGCAACAGGATGGTCCCCTTTCCAAGGTGCTGATATTCAGTATGCCGAGCACCTACGTAGGAGAAGAGGCGTGCACATGGAGTGGTGAGGCTATTGGCAGATGTCATCAGAATAAGTGGACTTTCCTGTACATATTTAGTAATTGGAGTGTCTTTATATTCCAGATCCTGAGGATGGCCGCACCTTCCTGGAGCAATACAATGTCCTGGTGACCAGTACAATAGAGTTGTCTGCCGTGTATTGGTTAGTCCCATTATACTTAACCCCTTAAGGCATGTCCCCGGTTTTTCAGACAGTTTGCGGTTTTGCAGACCGTCTGAAAAACCGGCCGCAAACGAGCACAACGGGCTTCTATGGAAAACCCGCGCAGCAGTCCCCACTGCACGGGTTTTCCGCCCGATGCCCGAAAAACATTCTACATGCACGGTTTTCGGACGGAATATGTGGAAGTGAATGTGAAGGGGGAGGGCTTTTCTCCACTCATCGCGGAGAAAAGAACGTCCTCCCGTGGCCGTGTGCACGGCACACAAACCGGGCAAATATCGGTCGGATAAACCGACCGGTATCTGTCCATTGCCGTTTAAACTGGCCCTTAGTGTCCGACCCATTTTCAGTTTTTCGTTTCTGGTTTTTTTCCCCTCCCTTCCTTCCAAGAGCCTTAAAGGGATTGTCTCACTAGTTTAAAGGGAACCTGTCACATAGGTTATGCCCCCCTTGTTGAGGGCAGCACAAGCTAGTGTCAGACCTGCTGTTTCCAGCGCTGTGTCCCTTATTCTGTAAGATGCTGGAGTTTTAGAGTATTTACCCCTCAAATCTTTTTCATGAGCAAGTGTTAGCCCCGCCCACCAAAGGCTAGCCCCGCCCACCTGACAGTTATTCACATGTTTCTACCTATTCAAAGTAATAGGTTTATCAGTTTGAGGTGGTTGGGGAGCCTCAGGTGGGCGGGCATGAAAACGGACTCTTTTTTTTGACTCTTTTCTGGCTGAAAACTGGCAGATTTAAGAAATTAAATACTCGAAAACTCCAGCATCTTACAGAATAAGGGACACGCGTTTCACGTATTATAACCTGAGGAAGCAAGCTCGTATTTGCTCGTGAAACGCGTTGTTTTACATTTGTATATTTAAATAAAACATGTCACTTTAAATAGTGGTTTATGACCAAGTGTCATATTTATCTGTAAAAACCGCCAGCGCTGCTATACTCTTCTAAATTCCGTTTGGCTATATGGTTGACGTGGTCCTTCATGTGCGAGGGGATCCCGTGTGGAAGAGGCTCGTTGGCTGCTATCGCGGTAGACTGTGAAATACTATGTGCATCTATGTATTCTACCATTTTGTACAACCAGCCCAGGTGAGCAGTGATAGTACTGCGAACGTTCGGAATAGTTGTCATATTTACTGCCCAGAGTGCGCTTCTATCCCTTTTCTGTCTTTCAGCACATTATCTCTGCATGGGGTTATATGATAGAGGGAGAGGAGCTGAGCTCTGTGATATATAGGTTTATATGATAGAAGAGGAGCTTTTGTGATATATAAGGGGAAAATGATAGATTTAGGAGGGGCTGAGCTCTGTGATATATAGGGTTATAAATAAGGAGAGATAGCTGAGCTCTGTGATATATAGGGTTTTATAAGAGGAGAGAAGCTGACTCTGGGGATATATAGGGTTATATGAAGAGTAGAGAAAGCTGAGCTTTTGTGATATATAGGGTTATATAACAGAGGAGAGAGGCTGAGCTCTGTGATATATAGGGTTATATGATAGAGGAGAGAAGCTGAGCTCTGTGATATATAGGGGGATATGATAGATGGACAGGAGCGAGCTATGATAAATAGGGTTATATGATAGAGGGCAGAAGCTGAGCTCTGTGATATATAGGGTTATATGATATAGGAAGAAGCTGAGCTCTGTGATATATAGGGTTATATGATAGAGGAGAGAAGCGGCTCTGTGATATAATAGGGTTGTATGATAGAGGAGAGAAGCTGAGCTCCATGATATATAGGGTTATATGATAGAGGATAGAAACTGAGATCTGTGATATATAGGGTTATATGATAGAGGAGAGAAGCTCTGCAATATATAGGGGTTTTAGATAGAGAAAAAGCTGAGCTCTGTGATATATAGGGTTATATGATAGAGGAGAAAGCTGGGGTCTCGCAATATATAGGTTATATTAAAAGAGGAGAGTAGCTGAGCTCTGTGATATATAGGGTTATATGATAGAGGAGAATCCGCATGGATTCCAACTTAGGGTAGGTTCACACAGCTTAAATGCAGGGCGTAATTACGCCCCGCAATTACGCCATGTGGCCGGGGGCGGGGAGGGAGCGGGGGCCGGCACCTCGCCGGCCCATAGACTTGCATTACCAGCGGTCGTATACGCCGCTAGTAATTCACATGTAAATTATCCCCCCCCGCGGACGGAAATTCGCCGAGCAGGAGAGGGACATAATCCTAGTTCTCTAAGAAACTGTGGATTACCGTAATGACAGGGTCGGATTTCAGCCGTAATTTGCGCACTCCGGCGCGTAATTACGGACTGAAATACGTCCAATTTTAAGCCGTGTGAACATAGCCTTAAAATACTTGTCGTGTGGACAGAGCCTAACACTGTTTATCCTGAGCCTCCTGCTTCATGATCATTAAACTGATGCAAAAAAGAAAGGGGTAAAACAATGCAACTTGAAATGTCATTCAGAGTCTGTGGAAAGCTGGGTGACTGCAATGACAAGTGTTAATTGTCCACTGCTATCTGTTCCTGCTCAAACAAGATTTTTAGTACCTTCGCCCTCACCCCCCATTCATAGGGATACATTGAGATTGGGCAACAGACATGGTAATCCTCTATTTTTACTGCATCTGAGAGTTGGCACGGTGCCCTAAGCTTATTCATATTCACACTTGTTATTTTTTGCTCTTCTCATTAATATCATTTTAGGAACATCTTACGCAACGGCCTCCGAGAGCAGCTTCTCCTGCCAAACAGCGACCAGTTTGACAGCGTTCTTTGTGCCATAACGGCAGACGTGGATTTTGATGGAGAACCTGAGATTTTGCTGGGAACATATGGACAGGTAATTTATAAGTGATTGCTTTGGGACATCTTGGATTTGACGCGTGTAGCTGTGTTCTTGTTCACTACATCACTCTCCTGATCAAGCACGGTGCTCCGGCAAATATATCACTCGCAACGGTGTGCAATCATAATGTCGCCTATACATATGAGGTGACTGCTGCCGACTCTGCCATGGACATGCATGCTTGACGGGCTGAGCTTGTATGTTTATTTCAGTTGGGAAAAGAGGATAAGTGTCTGCCAGGTTCCTCCAGCATGGCACCATCAAACAGGCATAATCACTCTTGGGCTTCATCTACAGTGCATTGCGAAAGTATTCGGCCCCCTTGAACTTTTCAACCTTTTGCCACTTTTCAGACTTCAACATAAATATATAAAATTTTACATTTTTTTGTGAAGAATCAACAAGTGGGACACAATTGTGAAGTGGAACGAAATTTATTGAATATTTTAAACTTTTTAAACAAGGTGTGTTCCTTGGTCTTCATGATGCTTTCTGCGCTTTAAACAGAACCCTGAGACTATCACAGAGCAGGTGCATTTATACGGAGACTTGATTACACACAGGTGGATTATATTTATCATCATCAGTCATTTAGGACAACATTGGATCATTCAGAGATCCTCACTGAACTTCTGGAGAGAGTTTGCTGCACTGAAAGTAAAGTGGCAGAAAAAATTTGCACGCCCCACTTTTCAGTTTTTTATTTTTTACAAAAGTTTAAATATCCAATAAATTTCGTTCCACTTCACAATTGTGTCCCACTTGTTGTGGATTTTTCACAAAAAAATTAAAATGTTATATCTTTATGTTTGAAGCCTGAAATGTGGCAAAAGGTTGAAAAGTTCAAGGGGGCCGAATACTTTCGCAAGGCACTGTACATCACGTTACATCCAAAATAGGGTATTGTGCTCCTTAGCCTCCTGTGGCTTTGTTGGGATGCCTTTTACAAAGACAGATAGCTGAAACACAGGGCAGAAACATGATGTGAATAGGGTATTACCCCAAAGACAGTGGTCGGAATAGTTGGCAGGTCACCATACACATTCAATTCTGATATAATCCTGCTGATATCGGCCGGTTTGGAAGACATTTTCCTCCATTGTATAATCTGCTTTACGCTTAAAGGAGATTTATTGCTTCAACAGTTCGTCTGTTTCATTGTATTTTCAGTTTCTCAGCTCCTCAAATCCAGGGGCGTTTCTTCCCCTCCAAGCTGGGTGTTTCTTAACTGAAGGGGGATGACATCATCCCCCCCCCCCTTCACTGTTCGTGCTCCCTCCCGAGTCAGTGTGTTTGTTTGAGATCAGTGGGAGGGGTTTGCACATCCCTGCTCCCCCCCCCCCCTCTCTGTCTGAGTCCACATGTCACTGTGTGGTTCCCCTCCCTATGCAGTCTTATTTTGTAAGCTGTTTGTTTACATACCACAGGCCTGCATTCAGTCTAAACAGTCGTCTATGAACTCAGAGCACTGATCTCTTCTCCTCTCCCAGCTGGAGGTTTGTTACAGTTGAATCCAGTCTTCTATGAACTCATCCAGAGCAGCACAGATCTGTCTCCCTTCTATGTTTACACGTAGGAGCATCAGGCACCGAGCACAATTCTGCTGTTTTCTGATTGTAGAAACAGCTGCAGTGTTACTGTGCAGCTGCTGGCTGTGCAGGGTGAAATGTTGCCCGCCCCTTATTCTGAGTGAGAGAGGCAGGAATGCACACTCCCGTGAATACCCCGTGTATTAGTAGAGCTGTCAGCCAATGAAATGAAAGGAGGTGGAATCTGACCGGCACTGGGGAACAAATGACATCCAATTGCAAAGTTGCTTATTTTCACTGTCCCCTTATTGTGAATACCATTTAATGTAATGATACAACCCTTTTAATCTGTCTGGTGCTGGCAGGGCTGCCAGAAATAATTTGAGGGGCCCATTCTGCTGATGCTTATGGCTATGTTTGTCCTACAGTCTCCTATGGCATTACTACGGTATATTTTGGAATGCCTTTTTCAAGGCAGTCCCTTGCAAAACAGATCTATGGTTTTCCCGATATCAGCCAGCAGGGGATAGTTGGCAGACCCCTACAAGATCCTGATATCGGCAGTTTGGAACATTTTACAACTGTATGGCCTACTTACTCTATTGGGTGCTTGCAGGGCTGCAGTAAGTAATTTCAAGGCCCCATACAGCTGAATCTTTTGGCCCCATTGACCATTACCAGTTCCGGTCTTGCACCCTAAGGGTATGTTCACACGATGTATTGTGGCGCGTACAATACATTGTGTGTTTCGGGAGCTCCCACTAATCAACGGTACTACCCGGCGCATGGGTGTGAGGGAGGGGTGCAGCCACCGGCCCATAGACATTCATTGTCATATTCGCTGCTAACAATTGACACGTCACTTATCTCCCCGCGCGTACAATACGATCGGCAAAGCGCTGCTCCGAGGAAAAGATCTGCTAAACCTAGCAAACAGATTTCAGCAAAATTTTCATGGTTTCAAAGAAGTAGAAGGTTCAAACCATTCACAAAACTGACTGCGGCTGAGGATTCCTTTAATCCTGACATGTTAGAGATGTTGCCACTGTGGTCACTGCTTTGCCACCAACCCAAGTTAGTGTAGAGAGGCCGTTCTCTAGCCTGGAAATAATGAGATCAGATGTGAGGTCATGTATGCAGGATCTGATGGAGGCGATACTATTTCTCAGAACAAATGTTATTCAGGACAATTGTGTTGAAAATGTTGTTTTTTCCCACTTACTGCAGAGGTTTGTATATTTCCAATTTGTTTAAGTTTCTTGTGTTCTAAAGTTGTATCCAATAAATGTATTTTACACCAACAAGCAAAAGGGTAACAACGTTTTGAACTTTTGACTTACAGATTCATATCTCCCCATCCACTACAGCTTTGAACGTGAGACCACCATCGTTTTATAGGCAATCATCTTGGTTATCTTCTTGGCTACTTTGACCTGCAACTATTTAGCACATGCTTAGTTATGCAAATTCTTGTCATGTAACTGCATTGTTACTGTTTTGCTCCTGGTGGTGGGACAGTCTTTTTCTTCTTGTTACTACAAATTACAACCTCTTCTCACATTCCCTAATAGCTCAGTGTGTTATTAGGTTGATTCCCAAGTAAAAGGTCACTGGTTCGAGCAGCCATGAAGATGATTTCCCAAGAAAAGAGAAGCAGCATCATCCAGCTCATCGATAGCTTCGCTGGGCCAAGAAAATTGCCAAACTGCATCATGTGAGGCCCTGACAGCGGGAAGAATATGAAATGAAGGCCGTCCATTCATGCCAAGGCCAAGAGGTGGACGTCCAGGGAAATATCGACCCCAAAAAAAAGTCGCTCATCATAAGGAAAAATTTCTTTTTCTAACCAACAGACGGGCCCAGTGAGGGGGCCATTCTTTGTAATATGAGACCACAGACGCCTTTTGCAAGAAACCCGGGGAAACTCGCATTAAAAAAAAGGTCTAATGTTGGGCCCCCGAAAAAAAAGGGGAAGAAGAGCGACTTCAATCTCGGGGGGAAAGAGTTGCAAAAAAGAAACAAAAATGGAAATTGGGGAAACGGGTGATTTGGACAAAGAGATGAAAGTCAAAACCCGGGCTTAGGGGTTTTTGAAAAATGGGGCAAAGGGGACGAGAAACTGAATAAACTGATAATTTCGGGGAGGAAGCCTGGGGATGGGGGTTGTTTCAAGCCAAAGATTTGGATCCGCCCGGATCGATGCTGTTCTCAATGCTGATATATTGAGTACCTACAAGAAAATTTTACTTCATATACTCAAGTCTATGGTGGGAAAAAGGATGACATAGGCCAGCAGGACAAGCCCTGAAGCAGACTCAAGGGTTTTTGGAAAGGGAATTTTTCAATAAAATTTTGAAAAGAAAAAGCTGTTTTCGTACTAAGTCCAAGTTTACAAAAAAACATTGGGAATGGTAGAGAGAGGGATCAGATTTTGGTCAAGATATTGAATTGATCCAACCCCCCAGAAGGATTCAGGCAGTCTGAAAACCAAAAAGGTGGTTTTCCCAAAAATAACAAAAAAATAAAAAAAAACATTTTGGGTTTTTGGAGCAAAACAGTAACAATGCAGTTACATACAAAACTTTGCAGAAGTCAAAAATTTCAAAATACATGCAAGCCTTTCGAAAAGGGGTTTGCTATAAAATTACAGTAGCCTCATTACAAAGCTATTGGTTTGGAGATGTTGAGCCCAAAGGTCGTTTCAAAGGGCTTATCACGACGGATTTGTGACCCCAAAATTTGGCTCGAAAACCCGGCTGAAAAGGGGGGCGGGGCGGTCCCGGGACGCGGCGGGGGCGCCGCCCCCCGGCCCCAAGACGTCATTATTTTGGGCGCGTACCCCAAAAAAATGGCATGTAACCTTTCTCCCCCCCGCGGGGGATTCCCGAGCGGGAGGGGAGGGAACCACTGTTCTCTATGAGACAGTGGATTCTGTAATCACCCCCACGGATTGGCGCCGAAAGCAGCGCAAATCCGGCGCGCAGTACGGCGCCAATCCGCGGACAAAAAAGCTTTTGTAAAAAGGCCAAACAAAAAAGGGGTAAAATAGCTTGATTATTGTATCATAAGGTGATAAAAAGCCCACGATGTTACCATTTTACTACAGTAAAGTTCACTTAAAAACTGCGCACGTGTATTGATGGGAGTTGGGAGTTAGGGAAATTGAGAAGTCGGAGCTTTGGGCTTACCGACTCCACAAGCCTGCTGCCTAAAGTTTCACGGGTCACTAAATTACTGTTTAAGGTTGTCCCACGGCACGGGTTTTCACCCCGGTTTTTTCAGACGGTTTCTAGGATTGCAAACCGGGTGAAATCTTTTTAAAACGGGCCTCTATCGGAAAACCCGCTCAGCAGTCCCCACTTATGGATTTTTGCACGCCGGTTTTTTTTTTTAAGATTCGCCGGCGGCCACACGAAAAAAACATAGAATCGTGTCTCATTCTTTCCGCCCCGGTTTTCGGGGTGGATTGATGATTTGTCTATGTGAAGGGGTTGAGGGCTTTTCTCTTCTTATCGTGGAGGAAAAACCGCCCCCCCGGCTGTAGTGTGCACGGGACACGAAACAGTGCAAATATACTCGGCTCGGTTAAACCGACCAGTATTTGTCCTGTGCCGTGTCAACGGCCACTTAGGGATTTTACAATGCGATACTGAATTGTACATAATGTATGATCCGTTCTGGGTGGAATTAATCAGTTAGGCTAGGTTTAACTCCGGGACAACAATATTGCGGTACGTATTTCGCCCGCAATTACGCCGAGTGAGGGCGCGGGGAGGGGTGGGGGCCCCGGCCTCATAGACATTCATTATTCACGGTGCATATACGCCATGAATAATTGACATGTCACTTCTCTCCTCGCTCGGCGTATTGTGCGAGTGGGGGAAACGAGGGTCGTAATCATAGTTCTCATATCGAGAATGTCGCCTCATTACCGTATGACTGGACGTATCTCGCCCGTATTGAGCGCAGTACGGCAATGCGAAATACGTCACATTTTAAGCCGGGTGTGAAACATAGCCTTATGTTTTGCGGCTCAATTTCTCATGACTTTTTTCATCCTATATTTACGCTACCAAAGGAAATCAGGTCTACTGCCCTTTGCGCCCTGGCTGAACCAAGACTAATGTTCTGTTCCCCGGAAATAGCATTGTGAAGGCGGGTGAATTGCAGTGTAGCAGCTTTGGATTAATGAGATTACCGCCCACTGACACATGTCGGTTGTATGGGTGGGTGAAGCTGGCAGAGAAGGTGTAAACAATGAATCTAATTAAATAAGTGCAGCTTGTGAGAATGCGAAGCTGCCTGCGGCTCCCCGATGTGTGATTACCCCCGTAAAAATAGGCCAACTTGTTACTAAGTGTGACTGGCGCATTTGAATACCTTCTCGTCATCTGTAGTAGTTTGTTTTTTTGTTTTTTTTTTATTCTTAAAACAAGGACTGATTAGATGCTTGCAAGTTTTTTATGCTCTGGAAACCGATGCAAAATGGGCGAGTTTCCTTTAAGATGACTTCAGTAGCTCACGTTAAAGAGACCCTAGCATCAACATTTTTCTATTAACTTATTGGCAAGCAATATGCAAATTTTATATGGAATTCTTTCAAATTTTTTTTACGATTTTTTTTATTTTTTTTTAAGTTCCCCTTTCTGTAAACTCTGATAGCACGGAAGTGAGAGGATTGCTTGATGCGCCTTCTTTCTGGTCGCCTATGGCCAGAGAGGTGTAACTATTATCAGTCATGACTTGATAAGTGTGACGAAAACCTCCCCCAGTGCAGATTAAGACTGCCCTATTTTCCTTTCATGTATTGCTTCGGATCTAGTATAATCTTACTTATCCCTGTGGAGAGAACAATAGAGCAATCATTGTGTCATTACCTACTGTTTGTAATAAGACTATAAAGTCAGAATTAGCCGCTGAAGTAAAGTGAGATTAATCAGCCCTTGCTTACCAAAGTTTGTTTTGACCGATTTTCTCCCGCATCCACTGTTTGTGTACAGAACAAACTGTCAATCACTGTATGTGGGCGGGGCCAGCAGTACTTTCTATTTAATTTTCACCGATTTTCTCTGATTTTTTTTTAACTAAATATACAAATTTACTGTGGTGAATAATACGTTTAACAATTGACATATCCCCGCCCATACTGCTGATTTCTATTTAAACCTGTTCACTATGAGTTTGTGTCATTCACAATGTTGGCGTGCGAAACGCGTTGAGAAATTAAGATTTTTTAAAATAAATGGGCACTCTGTCTTGAGTTTAATAATAATAATAATGATTAATAATAATTATGAGTGTTCAATCAGTGATTCCTCTTGGACCTATTTCGTGACCGAGCACTGGATGACCTTAGGGTTTGATACCCATTCTTTCTCTGTATTGTGCACATATATACACCCTATATATCACAGTGCTCTGCTTATCTACCTCTATAATATAACCCTATATATCACAGGAGCTCTGCTTCTCTCCTCTATTCATATTAGCCACTATATATACACAGAGCTCAGCTCCTCTCCTATTTCATATAACCCTAGATATAACAGAGTAGCTTTTCTCCCTCTATATATATAACCCTTTTATCACAGAAGCTCTCAGCTCCTCTCCCTCTAGCATATATCCCTATATATCACAGTGTCTCAGCTTTTCGTCACTCTATAATGATAACCCTATATATCACAGAAGCTAAGTCCTCTCTATTAGTCATTATATACCCTTATATATCACTGAGATCAGCTCCTCTCCTCTATCAGTTTACCCCTTATATATAACAGAGCTCAGTTTCTCTCCTCTCATCTTTTAACCCTATATATCACAGAGCTCAGCTTCTCTCCGTCTAGGAATATAACCCAATTTCATCACACGAGGCTCAGCTTCTCGCCTCTTTATCATTATAACCCGATATATCACAGAGCTCAGCTCTCTCCTCTATCATAATAAACCTTATATATCACTGAGATCAGGCTCCTCTCCTCTGTTATTATCGCCCACGATTTTTACACAGAGCTCAGCTTCTCATTCCTCTTTACTTATAAACTCCCATATTATTCACAGAGCTCGATTTCTTTCCTCTATCATATAACCCTATATATCACTGAGCTCAGGATCCTCTATCATATTATACCTTATATATCACAAGTGATCTGTTCTCTCCTCTGTCTTATAACACCTATTTAATCACAGAGATCCGCTTCTTCCTCTATCATATAACCTGTATATCACAGAGGTAAGCTCCTCTCCTCTATTCATTATAAACCCTACTATATCAGAGCTCAGCTCTTCTCACACTCTTTCATATAACCATATTTATTTCAGAGCTCAGCTCTCCTCTCCTCTATCATATTAACCCTAATATATCTCAGAGCTCAAGTCCTTCCTCTATCCTAGAAACCTTATATATCATTTGAGGCTCAGTTTCTTTCATATAATCACATTTTGCTATCTGTTACCACCTGACCAGTTCCCTTTAAAGGCCACTAACTTCCACAAGGTGGCGCACCAGAGTCTTAACACTTTTCCCTAGCCATCTTTGAATATAACCATAGCGTAGAATAATAAAATTCCAGCTGTCTTTGGCACTAGGGGAGCTCAATGTGGCAGATCTAACAACTACCATTGACTGTATCAAAAATGTGTCTCTAATAAGCTCCCACCTTTAGTGTGAGGCACAGTTAGTGCCAAGCTTGTTTTCCCAGTTGCCACAGGGAAATTTAATTGTAAAAACATGTAAATGGTGTCATTTTAGGAAAATGAAATCAGGTAGTAACAAAAAGCAATTATTGCAGAATCTATTAGCCGCCAGGAGGGGTGACAAGCATTCGGGGTGCAGGTGGAATTGTACTCAGGGTAATTCCATACTAATGGCCCATAGCTTGATTACTTTATCTCAAGCCTTTCTTTTGCCCTGCCATGCCCATATTAGAACCAGATCACAAAGCATCATTTTTTATATGTTTTCCAGCGCACATTTCACATCTGAATACCATGGTATTGCATCGTATTGTTTCATTACAAATCGGGAAAACCATGAAAAAGTCCACATGGAATCAGAGGCTGTGGAGTCAGAACAAAGCCGACTCCTCTAATTTCCCAAACCTGCACTCCCGACTCCCTCATACCACTGGCGCTGTTTAAGTGATAACTTTACTGTAGTATAATGCGTAACATCAGGCCGTTTAATAACTATATGATAAAATATCAAGCTGTTTAGGTAGAACAGACACTGACAAGCCAAAAAGGGTAACAATGTTTTCATATTTTGAACATACTTGTGCGGGAGAGTTGAAGAAAAAGCTGTTATTTGTAACCAAGTCTCAGTTTCTACCAACATTGATGAATTTGCTGAAGAGGGACCTGGGATCAGATTCTGGTCAAGATAATGCCTTGAATTGATTCAGAGCCCAGAAGGATTCAGGCAGAGCTGAAACCAAAGGTGAATTTCCACCACCCCCTAAAAATAAATAACAAAATATTTTAAGAAATTAACATTTTGGATTTTTAGGAGCATAAAATGGGTACCAATGCAAGTTACAGGAAGCAGAATGAATTTGCAGAAATTAAGAAGTTGCTAATACTTGAAGTCAGATTTATGTATAGATATGTAATGATGAATGTTGATATACAAATTACAGTAGCTTCATGTACGATAAGCTGTAGTGATGGAGAGATATGCGAGCCAGAAAGTAACAAAGTTCAAAACAGTGTTACCATTTTGCTTGTTCAGTGTAAAAATATTTTTTATTGGGATTGGCTTTTTGAAAAACAAAATTGTAAATAGTAAAACACTGGGAATAACATTTTTTGAAATTTTTTTGAGAATAGTATTGCCTCCCCCCAGATCCTGCATTTCATGACCCCAATCTGATTCCAAATTTTTTCCCGGCTAGAGAAGGCCCCTCTAACTTTAAATTGGGTTGGGGGGCAAAGCGGGTTTACCACAGGGGCAAAATCTCCCAACATTTTTTAAAGGGTTTTTAAAAAGGGAATTTCCAGCCCAGTTTAGGTTTTGATGAATTTGGTTGATGTTTTACTTCTTTGAAAAAACAGTTTAAAAAAATTTTTCTAATCTGGGTTTTCCTTTGGGGGGGAAAAATTTTTCCCCCCGGGGCAGCGCTTTTTGTTTATTTTAATTTTCACTCCCCATGTGTTTTGGTTTAAGATATGGGGCAGAGCCAAATGGCCCCACCCAATTCCCCTTGCCTTTTTCATTTTAACTTTTTTGGGCCAACTTAAATTTTATATTCCAAATTTTTTCGTCCATTTTTTGAGAACCCCCGACTCCTGCCCAAAAAAGGGGTCCGAAATCCACCGGGCCCCGCATGGAATTGGGGGTTTTAAATTTCACCCCGTTAATAAAGGGGGGGGTCCCAAAACCCGTTTAGGGTCCCCTTTCTTTTGGTCAAAAATGAAGTTTTTGGTCCCAAAGAGCATTTTTCTCTAATTCTGCCCCTTTACTTTGTCCACACATTGATTTGAATTCCACTGTGTGTTACCTTTTACCTCTGTTTGGGGTTCAGGGAAATTTGGGACTTGCTGCCAGACTTTCATAAGATTTTCAAACGGTTTGTTGTGGGGGGCCAGCAGCGGGGCACTTTAATGATGAAGAAAGGTTTGTGAACGCATGAAAAGCGTTTGTTTTAATTTTTATTTTTTTTATTGTGCCAAAAAAAAACCCCCCACCTCACAGCTGATTCAATATTACTTTGAATTGGTAAAAACTGTGAGTAACCGGAAGGTGGGCAGTGTAAAACCCCGATGTGCCCGGGAAGCGCTGCACGCATGTGCGGAAAATGGCCCTTCCGGCCTTTCGCGGGGG
>JAODAL010057545.1:0-22614 GCA_025379985.1 Phyllomedusa bahiana
CTTTTTTAAAGAAAAACTTTCTTTATAAAAATAAAAAAGGGCAGTGTTTTGAATTTTTAGGTGGGAGTTGAAATTTGGCATTTCCCCCACAAATTTAATCCCTTAAAAATCCCTAGAATGCGTCGTTTTATGAACCTGCTCTACAGGGGGTCATGAATCGGGGAGCATTTAGTGCTAATCCTTTTCGGCTCCGGTATACCATTTTGAAGTGGTATATCGTTAAAGCAAAAAAGCCCGAAAAAAAACCGTAGGAAGCAAAAAATTATAGCTTGCGGTTTAGGGCATCCCGCCTCCCCATGGCCCCGAGTAACGCGCATTACAAAGTGCTCCGATAATGGATGCGGGGTTTTTAAAAATTGGGGTACGGGACTGCGCCTGATATGGGGTGAAAAAAACGTCAGATTTGGCCACCCCGTTAAAACACTGCCCCTAAATTTTCTTTTTATCTATCTGTATTTTGAACATTTTTTTACTTGACTTAGGGTTCCCTTAGGGTATTTGCCCCTAGGGGTGCAATTATTTGACAGTACTTCAATATGATTTTTTTGCAGAATGGTTAAAAAAACCACATATCCCCACCTATGCCACTTTTTATAATGGGATAAAACAGGGGCAACCACGGAGCCCTTCATTGAGACGGCCTTCTCCCATAATTACCTTGGGCATAATCTCTTTTGTGGGGGGGGAGAAATTTTGTTTTGATGCTGCCAGCTGCGATGCTCTACCCCTAGAAATTTTAAAATTTTGGGGATCAAAGAACTAAAATCCTGGCAGTAGCACAGGTCTCAGCTCAATAATCACCTTTTTACCTCTGTGTATGGAAAACTAAGCAATTGAGCTATGCTGACTTAATATATTTTTGCAAAGGTACATTACATTTGCCAAGTAAAAGAATAACAATTTTGAACTTTTGACTTCAGGCTCCTATTTTCCCCCCCACAACAGTTTCGAATGTGAAATACCTCATTTTATAACAATCTCTTGGAATTTATACAAAATTTGATTTTTAATATATAGCATATGCTTAGTTTGCACATCTTGTCATTAATGAATTGTTACTGTTTTTTCTTCTAAAATCCAAAGTTCAAGCCTATTTTTTGTTTGTATCTTGTGAGTCCACAATTGGGTTTCAACACTGTCTGAATCCTTCTCGAAATGCTCTCAATCATATGCAAGCATGTCTCGGTGGAAATCTGATCCCAGGTCACTTCTACACGTTCCCAATATTGGTGAATACTGGTCAACTCATTTAGGAAAATACAGCTTTTTTTTTCAACTCTACCCCAATTTCAAATTTTCTTGAGGCGTGGGCTATGGGGAGCCAATCCAATAAACCCTTTTTTTTGTCATTGAACCCTTTCCTTGCTAATCTTGAAATATGCTTTTGGGGCATTGTCCGCTGGAACACATGTATCCCTTTTTAATACCCTATAATTGAGTGTACAAAGTAAATCATCTTGTTGGCTACCTTTTTATACCAGAATTTAGACCCCCATCGATCCTGGAAGTATCCCAAACTTTTTGGGTGTGAAACAAACCCCCCTATTATCAGGGTTCCCCCACGAACTTAAAAAGATTTTTTTTGCCCCCCCCCTTTCCCCTGATTCTTCAAGACCCATTTGCACCCATCAGAACCCAGTCTATTGACTGTTGTCTCTTTGCTTCAATACCCATTTCCAGCCTTTTTCTGACCACTTTTCATACTTTTTTGTAAACTTGAGCCAACATTTTTTATGACGATATTGAAGTCGAGGCTTCTTCACCTTTTTTAGGGCCACCATTTCAGACGTTTGTGTTACGTGTCACAGAGGGCTTGCATGGACATTTGTGATCTCATTATTATGAAGCATACCAGCATTAATCTGCATAACTAAGCATATGCTAAATAATTGCAAGCCAAATTTATGTATGAGATAGCCAATATTATTGTCTACATAATGGTGGTAGACTCACATTCAAAAATGTAGTGGATGGTGAGAAATGGAGCCTGAAAGTCAAAAGCTCAAAACATTGTTACCCTTATGCTTGGCACTGTATGTTGTTAAGGGGTTAAACCTATATTCAAGTCTCTGGTTTCTTACAGCTGCAATTTCTGGCTCTCCATATAGGAGAAAAATCTGAGTTCCCTGGTGATATCTACATTTGTGGGTTATGAAAAACATGGACTATGACAACAATGTTTTTAATGTATGTGTATTTTCTTTATACATACTAGAAATGTTCTGTTCCCTAGTGACCCTGGAGACAGCTCATCTCCTCTTTTTATAGTTCATCCACCTTTCATCATTATAATGTCTTTGTTAATTGGAACTGCTACAAAAGGCAGATCTAATTAAATTACGCATAATAAAATACCCACTTCACATGTGTCCAGGAAAACTTAATGCGGATTTAAATTAAATGTGTAACAAATAATACATAAGACATAGCATTAAGAGACAGAGCAAGTTAAGCAAACAAAATAGATCTCTGGAAGTCTGCTTTTATTACACAGACTTTTGTGGTAGTTGTAAATGAAACCGTGTAATTTGTTCATGAAAATTCTTTGGAACGCTGGCATTATCTGTTTATTTTTTCCTCTGAAAGAGTCCTATGGATTTTAAGATCAGAAGACTGTGATGGACACTCCAAAACCCTTATTGTTGTAGCCACCGAAAGGTCAATCAAGTCCTGGACACAAGCCTTGGGTGTTGAAAAGTCCTAGTGCACTCTATCCACAGTTTCCTAATAAATACAAATTCTGCTACAATATATTTAAATAAAATGATGCATTAATTATCCATCAATTGTAAATAAATTCCTTATGCCTTAGGCCGTGTTCACACGGCTTATTCCCGACGGATTTGTGAGCGCAATCCGGCTCACAAATCCGCCGTGAATAAGGGGCGGGACGGGGGCGGGGCCGGAGCGCGGCGGGGGCGCCGCTCCCCGGGCCCCCTAGACTTGAAATTATCCAGGGCGCGTATTGCGCCTGGATAATGTGGCATGTCACTTTTTCCTCCCGCGGCGGATTCGCCGAGCGGGGAGGAGCGACGGAATCCACTGTTCTCTATGAGAGCAGTGGATTACCGCAATGACAGAGACGGATTGGCGCCGTACTGCAGCGCAAATCCGGCGCGCAGTACGGCGCCAATCCGCGGCAAAATCAGCCGTGTGAACGAGGCCTTACTGTGGCTCGTAAACCTCTGAAACAGCAGAGATCCATGTACATGCTTTACTATGTGTTTTAGACAGTTTCAGAAGCTTCAGCGCCTCGTCCGATAAAGGGGCATGTCCTCTTCAAAAGGGGTGTGGTTTCATGGGAAAGGGGACATGGCTTAAAATGCGTCAAAAATCTTCAGAATTTTGTCGCAGTTTGTGGCGGAAAAGTAAGCCAACTTAACCCCTTAATGACCTTGGACGTATGCATACGTCCAGGTCGTGTGGGGGGTTTAAAAAACCTTGGGCGTATGCCAATACGTCCTGAGGGTCGCGCGACTCTGAGCAGAGTTCGCGCGATCGGCGCGGGGTGTCAGCTGTATATTACAGCTGACATCCCGCAGCGTCGGCCCCGACCCGCGATCACTCTGGGGGCGTTGGGGGGGTGGGCGGTTAACCCCTTAATTATTGCGACCACCGCAATAACTAAGAGAGACGCAGGAGAAAATTGCTCCTCCTGCGTCTCTTTCTGCGACAGTAACTGCACGGATCGCTCGATCTGTGCAGTCCCTCCTTTCTGACAACACCCGGAGGGCACAAAAATGCCTTCCGGTTGTCTGTGACTCACGATGCCCGGGCCCCATGTGGGCGGGCCCCCGCATCTTGACTGCTTTTTGTCAAGAACCAGCACCAAAAACTGTGCATTGATTCCATTGAATTGAGAGAATCTAAAGATATTTATCAAAAATAAATAAAGCCCGTTTTTGGGTTACGCCCCATGTGTAACACTGCCCATAAATCGTCAGTTAATTTTAACCCGACGGTAAGGCGTAAATAAAAAACAAAAAAACCACAAAAAAAGATTTTTGTTCATCCCACACAAAAATGGAAAAAATGATAAAAAAACCCCTAAAAAACCCAAAACGTTTACCAATTTAAAAATGCCCATTCACCCCGCAAAAAAAAAAAAATTTCCCTTAACAAGTCTGTAAAACGAAAAAAAAAAAGTTAGGGCTCTCAAAAGATAGCGATGCATAAATATTTTTTTATACACTAAAAACACTTTTTTTTTAAAAGTGCTCAACATAAAAAACTAATAAATTGGGTATCGCCAAACCGTATCGACCCAAAAGTAAACCCAACTTATTACGGATATGTACAGTGAGCTCTTTTAAAAAAATAAAAAAACACTACTAGGATTCAGATTTTTCTCCCTCCCTACCAAAAATGGTTTTAAAAACTGATCAAAAATTTTTTGGTCCCCCAAAAAATGATACCAATAAAAACGTAAAAAATCATCCGCAAAAAACAAGCCTGTAACAGCTCCATACACAAAAAATAAAAAATTTTGGCTCTCAACTAGGGCAATGCAAAAATTTTTTTTTCCTTTTTATAAAAAAGTGTTTTTTTTTGTATAAAAACGTCAAAAATAAAAAAAATATAAAATTTGGGGTTTTGCTGAAATTGTATCCCCTGTGAGAAAAGTACGTCATTCTAACGCAGAGTGACCGCATAAAAAAAAAAATAAAAAAACCCTACCAGGATTGCTGTTTTTTTTTCAAAGCCCTCAAAAAAACCCTTTAAAAAAAATGAACAAAGTGTTGAAAGCACCCCTAATGGAAACCAATAAAAGCATCAATTCACCCCAAAAAAAAGGGGAAGAAAAATAAAAAATTTTTAGACTGCAAATAGGACAACATAAAAATTTGTTATAGCCTTTTTATTGTGTAAAATAATAAAAACATAAAAAACTATAAAAAATTTATACCATTAAATTGTACCGCCCCCCATTATAGTCATCACAAAATTTTAAAACCCTGCACGGCGAACGCTGTAAAATTAAAACCCAAAAAACAATGGTGGAATGCTTTTTCCCCCCCCCCCCCCCCCATTTTCAGGGCCCCCAATGCAAAAAGAAAACCCAGGGAACACATTGCACCAAAAATGCCAAAAATTACCACTAATGAGATCCAGAGGGTGTTAAATCCAAAATGTGGTGACTTTGGAATTTTCACCTGTTCGGTTTTTTAGGGGCTTTGCAAATGCGACATGGCCCACCAAAATTCATTAAAAAAGCCAAAAGCCTCCCCCTCCCTTGACCCCCTCCCATGCGCCCCAACCATTTACACCCAAGAAAGGTTTTGCCGAAATTGGAAGAAAAGCTTAAAAAATTTTTTGGGGTTTTTTTTTTCCGGGGTTTCCCTTTTAAATATGAAACATTTTAAACTAAAATTGCAGTTATTTGGAAAACTTATTTAAATTTTTACAGCCCAATGCAAAAAAAAAATTGGTGACTCACCTGTGGGGTCATAACTCACTACACACCTTATAATACCTTAAGGGGGGTAGTTTCCAATTCGGGTCTTTTAGGGGGTTTATTAAGTTTTAGCCCTTAGGGGGCCTCTTCAAACCTGAAAATGGCGCCTAAAAAAATTGCATTGAAAAGAACCCCAAGGTCCATAGGTGCCCCCCTATTCGGGGCTTAGGTTGAGCCAAATAATGCACTAGGGGCCCCCAAAAGGGGGTATTTCTAAAAAAAGGGAGACCCGGGGGGGTGAATTTTTGCATTTACCATCCATTTACCGTATTCCATGAAAAAATGTAAAATGAAAATTCAAAAATATGAAATTTTGAAATTTCACCTCCACTTTTTTTTATTTCTGTGAAAAACCCAAAGGGGTTAACAAAATTCCAAGCACTGTTGTAAATATTTAAAGGGGGCTGTTTTTTTAGAAGTGTCATTAAGGGGGGATCTAACTAAGGCCCCCAAAGCCACGTCAAACTGGATTGGTCCCTAAAAAAAATTATATTCAAAAGTTCTTGAAAATGTGAGAAATTACTACTAGTTATACTCGAGTATAACCGGTTTTTTTAGCCCCAAAAAATAGCTGAAAAAATCTACCTCGGGTTAACCGAGTCCAGTCGGCCCTCGGGCGCTCGATGGCCCGAGTCCCACAGGGACGTTCAGTTATATGCGGCTCCTCAGGGGCGCATAAAACTGAAGGCCGAGTGACCGCTGGCCCAAAGTCCCCGATCCCCCCAAAACCCTTTGCGCTCCCCGGGGCGCATATAGGTAAGGGAACCCCTGGGGCACAGCCGGTGTCATCACGCCCATGCGCGGCCCGATGACGTCACCCGCCCGTGCCGAGAAGATCCGGAAAAGGGGGGGCGGAGCGGCGGGGGGAAAAGAGCCGGGGGCCAGGGAAGGGTTTTTTTTGTTTTTTAAACTTCCTATCCTGCCTAAGCGCCTATACCTGCCACAGCTGCCTATATCCTAACGCCAACCCGCCTACAGCCAGCCCCATCTGCCTACAAACCGGCCCTACACCTGCCCTATACCCCCTCCAGCGCCTATACCTCCACCCGGCCCCTTTAACCCGCCTCGCCGCCCTAAACCCCCCTACAGCCCGCCCTAAACCTGCCCCATACCTCCTACAGTCCCATACCCCGCCTACAGCCTCCCCATACCCCCTACAGCCTCCCTTACCTGCCTACAGCTGCCCCATCCTGCCCCAGGGCCCTATCCTGCCTACAGCCTGCCCCCTTTCCCGCCTATACCCGCCTCCCCTGCCTATCCCGCCCCAGGGGCCCTTACCTGAATTTTCCTGGTATGGGGCCAATACCTGCCATTATCTGCTTTTGGGGGGAAAAAAAAAACTGCCTATTAATCCATGGGGGCCCTATAAGTGCCCTTTAGGGAATATACCTGATTAGGGCCATTACCGCCTATAATTGCCCATGGGGGACATTAAACTGTCTATGTAATTTTATTGGTATCCATTTTTATTTTTAAAATTTACCAGTAGCCGCTGCTTTTTTCTACCCTAGGCTTATACTCGAGTCAATAAGTTTTCCCGTTTTTTGGGGCAAAAGTAGGTGCCTCGGCTTATACTCGGGTCGGCTTATCCTCGAGTATGTACGGTAAATTTCTAAGCCCTCTAATGATATATATAAAAAAAAGGACATTTAAAAAATTATGCCAACCTATAGTGGACATATGGTAGATGCTTGTTATAAACTATTTTGTGGTGAATTATTATCTGTCTTGCACGCAGAAATTTTTGAACTTTCAAAATCACAGATTTTTCACATTTTTCATGAAATTTTGATATTTTCACAAAAAAACAAGGCTTGTATGGATAAAATTGTCTTACTAACTTAAAGCACAATGTGTCACGAGAAAAAAATCTCAGAATCACATGGATATGTAAAAGTGTCAAAAAGTTATTCTCACATAAAGTGACACATGCCAGATTTCAAAAATAGAGCTGTGTCAGTAAGGCCAAAACTGGCTGGGTCCTTAAGGGCTTAATTGTGGTACAGACTTATACTAGACAGTTCCAATCTGCTCCAGATTTATCACCACTGTGATAAATGTGGCGCCTTGTAAGACTGTTCTAACTTAAAAGAGTTAGCCATTATTGATAAATGTGCCCCAGTGTGCTTTGCTTTATAGGATTTGTTGACCATATCATAGTATATATGGTTTTGACCATAAAGATACATTTTAGTGTCATGACTCCAAATGATTTGGTATCGGAAGGTTATACTAAACTTGCTGTTTAGTGATACTGGTGCAACAAAGGCTTTATCGCTGGGAACTTTATCATGAAGCACAATGTGATTTAACCCTTTACCGCCGGAGCCAGTTTTGACCTTCCTGACAGAGCCCTGGTTTTAAAATCTGACATGTGTCACTTTATGTGGGAATAACTTTTTGACACTTTAACCTATCCAAGTGATTTAGAGAATGTTTTCTCGTGGCACATTGTGCATTTAAGCTAGTAATACATTTTGGTCCATACAATCCTTGTTTATTTGTGAAAAATATCAAATTATCGTGAAAATTTGGAAAAATTTAACAAGTCCAAAAATGTCTGCATGTAAGATAGATAGTTATTCCACACAAAATAGTTTATAACTAGCATCTACCATATGTCTACTGTAGGTTGGCATCATTTTTTAAATGTTTTTTTTTTTTTTTACCAAATTAAAGGGCTTAGAAATTTAGTAGTAATTTTTCAAATTTTCAAGAAAATTAGCAAAATAGATTTTTTTTAGGGACCAGTCCCGTTCAGATGTGGCTTTGATTGGCCTGTATGTTAGATACCCCCATAAATGACCCCATCTAAGAAACTAGACCCCTTAAAGTATTTAAAAAAACATTTAGGAAGTTTGTTACCCCTTAAGATATTTCACAGAAATTAGAGCAAAGTGGAGGTGAAATTTCCAAATTTCACTTTTTTTGCAGATTTTCAATTTTTATTCATTAGTCACTGGAAAACAGTAGATGTGACAAGGTAAATGAAACTTAATATCGATTCCCCAGATTCTGCCCTTTTCAGAGATATCCCATATGTGGCCCTATTGCGCTATTTGGCTCAACCACAAGCATCTCAGTAAGAAGAGCACCTACCGGACTCTGGTGTCTCATTTTCATTACAATTTTATTTAGGCGCCATTTGAAGTTTGCAGACACCGTGAGATGCTAAAACTTAATAAACTCCCCTAAAAAAAAACATATTGGAAACTACACCCCTTAACGAATATATCCAGGGGTCTAGTAAGTATATCTATATTTACTATTTTGCCGTAGGAAAACTTAAACTCTATCAGTTCTCAATCTTTAAAACACTAAAACGTAATTTTTATTATGTATAACACTTAACCTCGATGCACACTATGTAAAAACCTGATTTCTAACCTCTCAATTTATCCCTTTCTAAGTATGAAGGAATAACTCCTTTTCTATTATCAAGTCTGGTGGTACAAAACCTATTAACAGGGGAACCTTATATATACAGTGATTTACTAACTCCAATAAGGGATCCAAAACATCCCATTGGGCAGTCATCCCTAATCCCATGGACATAAAACATATAAGTTTTCCTTGTGAGACCCTCTGCAGTGGGTGACACTGTAGAAAGAGGTGAGAAATCACAAATTAAAATGTCATGCCTGACCTCCCCAACATGTTTCACCAACTAAATGGCTTAAAGGGGATTTGCCACCAGACCAAGTACTGACCTCCGTTCAGCATGAGAGCAAGATGTAAACAAATCACGCTGAGTCATGAAGCTGCAGTGGAGAGAGGGAGAGGGGAGGGGGGAGTGAGGAATCCAAAGGGAGCGTCTCAAAACTTAAGTGAACTAATAAACAGTACAACAGTGGATTCAATACAGCAAGACACAGGCTCATACACTGCACTGTCAGGAGAAACCTTATCTGCTAAGAAGCTAATGTAATGTAAACAAATCACGCAGCAAGAGACAGAGACGCACACAGACACACACAGCCAGAGCACAGAGCCTGCATAAGGGGATCCTGTGACATGTTCACTCAAATAATCAAACTATAACTTGTGAATTCTGTATACAAAAGAGAACACCTATTCTAAACAGCAGATTGAAAGCTTCTTCATCAGATAAAGCAGGGATCTAATAACACTACAGCTAGTTATTCTGTATACAAAAGAAAACATATTGCAAACCCGGTGCCTTAAAAGACCATTCAGTCTGCCTGTCATCAGATAAGAAGTGATTCACGCAAGCGCGGCCTTTCAGCTCCTGGGTTGTGACTAGGGGAAGCTTTGTGGTAACCAAGGGGGGTTGAGAAATGCTGTAGCTCTCAGAGTTTTCACTTTTTTTAATCACATATATTTAGAAAAGTGATTAAATACCCATTTTGGAGGTTCCCACGTCAACATTACATGGTGGCAAAACCCCTTTAATCAGAGGATAGAGGTCCGGACATGGATATGTTCCTTTCCTTACTGTTCCTATGGATCGTTGAATAAATGACGGTTTTAATGGACCTATATCTAACTAACTAATAACTGACATTTTAATTGGCACCACTTTGGTGTTGATTTGAGTTTTTGATCACTTTTTATTCCATTTTATGTACTGCGAGATGAACAAAAATCGCAATTCTGTGACTTTTTTTTTTATGGTGTTCACTATACGGGTTAATTAACATGACATATTTATAGAGTGGGTCGTTACGCACGCGACAATACCAAATATGGGTACTTTATTTATTTTTTAATCTTTTTGGGGCGATTAGCATTTATAAAGAAGAAAAGGGCAGTGTACGTGTTTTTATTTTATTTTTCGTGTTTGTGTTTTACTTTTTTACACTTTTTTAACTTGTTTTTACACTTTTTTTTACTTTTCCCTAGAGTGGAATTGTATGAGCGATATTTAAATCACTCATACAAAGGACTACAGACAGCATTACTGCTGTGTACTGGATGCCATGGTGACTGTCAATCACCATGCCCACAATGCATTGCAGGCATGGTGACGTCACCAGATAGCCCGGACGCTTTCTGAAAGCATCCGGGTTATCTGGTGAGTGGACCAGTAGAGCGCCGTTACTGCGCCAGTCGCAGGCAGGAGGGGCTCACTCCATCTGCCTGCAAGTTCATTATCGCGACCATGATCAATTGCGATAATAAAGGGTTAATCACTCGCGGCCATAATATGCCGCTGTTCCCATGCCGTGATCTTGTGAGCTCACAAGAACCACATGACGTAACCATACATCAATTTGTGGGAACCCCTACCTGACCTTCACATATGGGTACGTCAAATGTCGGTAAGAGGCTAAAGGGGTTTTCTCACCATGCAGTTTTACAGAATCACAGCCAGCTTTAGAATCAAATTTGCTGCTCAATCAATTATTCAGCTCTGTTTTTCCTAGCTATTCCAGTTACACTGACATGAGTGCAAGAACTTAATAAAGTGTTGTACTCAGGCTGCAGAGCTCTAAGAGTGTTTACTAAGCTAAATATGAAGCTTTCACAGTCCATTACTAGAGATTAGACTCTGTAGGAGGGGACTCGCTCAGACAGACTGAGTGAGTGAGGACAGCTTGGCGAAATGAGAAAAAAAAAAAGGTGAGGAGGAAGGAAGCAGGAAGAGGTGAGGAGAGATGGTCGGTAACCAGATAAACTTGTGCGCTCTAAGAGGAGATTGTTACAGTGCATGCCACGGCCCATGTTATACCATTTATGCTTGCAGTGGCCCAGAGGATCTGCATACCCGTTCTATTCCCTTAAAACATGACAGTATGAACTGACCATATTATGGATCCCACCAAAGTGACCCTAACAGACATTGTAGCTGTAATAAACCATCATGGGGTGTGTGAAGCATGGGATTTTTCCAAAAGGATGAACAGGCCTTTGTTCAAAAATAACCCAAAGGAGTTTATTTTAAACAGCAAAAAAAAACAAACACAAAAAACACTTTGGTATGAAAAAACAGTCCCACTCTGTACAACAGTATCCTTGCACTTCAAGCTGTTGTCTTCCTACAGACTTATATGGTGTTAACAGCACAGCTTTCCACATTCATCTAACCCTGTGTTTCATGGAATCCTTTTATACAAGTGGGAACCCCCACAATCCTTTGCAGTTTTCCCTATAAAACACCACAGATTCTGCTGGCCTGTCTCTTATATGATCAGAGCAGACACACCCTGCAGCAGCTGCACTAATACAGGTAAGTAAAAGATATAACACAAAATCACTATTGTTTTAACAGATAATTTGTACAATATTGTGAACATTTCCATAGTTCTGGTGCATTGTTCCCTGCTGGCAAAACCCAAAAAGAAAGGAAAATAGAGCATTAGGTGGCCAGCCTAAGGAGAAACGCAAGGAAAATGCAGCACATTCACACACATTCACACAGGCCAGACCAAGGGAATTCATGTACCACAACCAAGTTTACAAATATAGCAACACTTAAATGCACAGCAAAAACATTTTACATCTTCACATTCCTCCCCCCTTAGAAGGAAGCTTGTCCTTCCTCAGACATCTTTACTTCACCATACCTAGATAGATGGTCTGCATTTTGGTGCTTCTTCCCTGATCGATGACGTATCTGAAACTTAATTGGCTGTAATGCTAAATACCACCTTGTTATTCTAGCATTTTTATCTTTCATGGTATGAATCCAAGTCAGAGGATTGTGATCGGTCACTAAAGTGAACTCTCTTCCCAGTAAATAATATTTTAATGCCTCCAAAGCCCACTTAATTGCTAGCCCTTCTTTCTCTTTAGTAGAATACCTTTGCTCCCGGGGAAAAAGTTTCCTGCCTAAATAAAGAATAGGGTGTTCCTGACCATTTATTCCTTTGACTAAGGACTGCACCAAGTCCAATTTCTGAGGCGTCAGTCTGAACAATAAATGGTTTGTCAAAATCTGGGCTCTGTAGAACTGGCTCTTCACACAAAATCTCCTTAATTTTCTCAAAAGCTAGTTCACATTCTCTAGTCCACACCACTTCCTCTCTACTGTTCTTTTTAGTTCAGTCAGTTAAGGGGGCAACTATGGCAGCAAAATCTGGAATAAAACGCCTGTAGTACCCAACAAAACCTAAAAAGGATCGGACTTCTTTCTTTTGTAGTTGGAATACCTGCAGACTGAATGGCTTGCACCTTGGAAATTTCTGGCTTTGCTTTGCCATTACCAACGATAAATTCTAGGTACCTTGTTTCCTGAAATCCCAAAGCACATTTACGTGGATTAATTATGAAACCGGCTTTCTCAATTTCAGAAATTACCTTTTTCAAGTGATGCAGATGATCTTCCCATGATTTGCTAAAAATCACATCATCATCTAAATAAGCAGCACTGTATTCTACATGGTCTTTTAAGAGTATGTCCATGGCCCTCTGAAACGTGGCTGGGGCACCATGAAGACCAAATGGCATGGTTTTAAACTGGTACAGACCACTAGGCATCACAAAAGCAGTTTTTTCTTTTGATTTCTCATCAAGAGGAATAACCCTTACATAAATCTAGGGTAGAAATGTAAGCTGCATTTCCCAAAATGTCTATGAGATCATCAATGCGGGGCATTGGATAACTGTCAAAACAAGAGATGGCTAATTTTACGAAAATCTATGCAAAATTTTATGTTTCCATCTTTTTTTCCCGACCACACAACATGAAGACCCAAAGGGCTTTTTTTATGGCCAATACCCTATTTAAGCATTTCTTTAAAATCATTTTCTGCAATACACTTTAAATTTTTCTGGTATCGATAAGGTTTTTGTCAATTGGGGCATGATCTCCAGAATAATTTTATGAAAACTAAAAATACAGACCAGGTTTTTAAACCCAAAAAAAGTTTAACTCGACGATAAATTCCTCAAGTCCCCAATTTGCCCTTCGATAATTTTGGATTCGGGGGTTTCATCTACCCCTCGCGTGATTTTTTAAAAAATCATAAAACTCTTTTAAAATATCCTGTGAAAACTCATAAAAAATTTTACAAACGAAACCCCTTTTTTTGGATTAAACCCCGGGTCAAACCAACGTTTTTGTAAATTTAAAATATAGACCTTTTTTTTTTTTTTTCTGGGGTTTTAATTTTAAAATTACAGGACCTTTTTTGTCTACAACTTTTTATGGGCCCTGCAAATTTTTTCTACAACTTATTTTCACTCCAGGGAATAAGAGAAAACTTATCACCACTTTAAAAGGTTTTTTCTCTGCATGTTACAACCATTTCTTTTTGGGAAACTTTAGCTTTGTGGACATTATAAATGGGCTAACTGAATCAATTTTAAACAGTTTTTCTCTCATTGTAACACATACTCTATGATATTTTTCCCTGATGACCGTTTCACCTTCCCAGACTTCTTTAATAACATCCAAAAGCCCTCTAGGTCTTCTCCCGTATAAACATTAAAAATGGCTAAACCTGTAGATTTTTGGGGAACCTCAAGATAGGCAAACAATAGAAAAGGCAACCATCTGCCAATTGTTTAGGATCACTGCGTACAAATTTTCTAAGCATATTTTTTTAAGGTTTGTTTATACCGTTCAGCTAAACCATCTGTTTTTTGGAGATATGGAGTGGTTCTAAGAGGCTGAATCCCAAAGAAGTTAAATACACCCTGACAAAAAAGATGATGAAAAATTACGGCCCTTGATCAGTCAGGTTTATGTTTAGGCAATCCAACCCTGCAAACACTTCAAAATTTCTTCTGCCCCCCTTTTTTGCAGTAACCTTCGCATAGGAATGGCCTCAGGTATTTAGTACAGTAGTCTACGATGGTAAGAATAAATCTGTTACCTTTGGAACTCTTCTTTTAGTGGACCAAAAATATCCATCCCAACTTATGGAATGGTTCATCTATCACTGGCAATGGTATCAGTTCTGCTTTAATGAAGGGCGGAAGCATAAATGGGCATTCTGGGCAACTACGACAGTAAGTGGTTACCTCATCAAACACACCAGGCCAATAGAACTTATAAAGTACCCTGGCTAATGTCTTTTTATAACCCATATGACCAGCAATTGGAAGATCATGTGCCAATTTCAATATTTCTGATCTGAATCTTTTTGGCACAACCAATTGTTGTACCCCCTCTCCTGTCTTTGGATGATTTACACACTCTAAAACAAAATTCGATCCTCAACTAGGAAAAAAGGGTGTGGCAGTTTCTTTCACTTTTCTCAACCCTCTTACAGATAATTAAGCCTTTCTCATACAACGGATATAAATCACTGTCCTGTTTTGCTCAGCTACTAAAACATGTCCCATAGTCCTTTGTCAATAATACTTCCCTTTCCCTTTTTGGAAGTTTTTCTCTAAAGACAGCCTGCTGTTCTGGAACACTTGGAGGTTTTGATGGGGCGCTCAATGATATTCACATGGAATTGGGAATATGTCCTCCAGGTCTCAGTTTTCTTTCTTTGTCTTTGTTTTGAGCTCTTGTGGTCACACCGACAACTGGCTTTCCTCCATTAGCAAGTCCTTGAATCCGGGATAAGTTCGGCCAAGGATCACCGGTACTTGTAGTTCAGGAACCACAACTGCTGGCAGGGTAAAAGCATTTCCATCCAACTGCAGTTTAACTTGTGATGTGGAGTAAATTTTGTATCTCCATGAACTCAAGTAATAGGTACTTTAGGAAACTCTGCCTTATTGGTTATCAAATCCTCCTTAACAAGACTCAGTTTACTGCCAGAATCAAGCAAAGCATCCACATTAATCCCCTTTAAATTTAAAACAGGCCGGACAAACACTAGATGCCAAGAATGATGCAGATTGGGGCCTTTAGTACTTCTTCTTGGCAAAACTTAGCTACAGTCCTTTCTCTTGACAAATATAGCACATTTTGTCACCAGTAGTAGTTTTAAATGGAGTCCTTCCTTCTTGACCTCTCCCTCCAGAGATAGTTCTGGGCGGTCTGGATGGTCCAAATGCAGATTTGCTTAAATACATCTTTGCAAGGATAAAGTCATCTGCCAAGGAAATAGCTTGATCAGCATTTTTGGGTCTGTGTTTTTTAACCCACACATGGACATCAGTTGGAAGGATTTGTAGAAACTGTTCAAGTATAATCACTTCACTGATCTGTTCAGTAGGTTTCTTCACTGATGTCATATCGCCTTAAAATTTAATCTTTAACAAAGTCATAGTCCTTTGCATCCTGCATATTCATGTGGCTATATGCCAGCTGGGCTTGTCCATAAGATACTGTGCCAGTCTTACCACCCATTTTGGGCTTTATGCCCCTGACAGGTATTGCAACTCTTTCAAACGTAGTTAAATATCGCCTCAATATCATCTTGTGGAGAAAGCTTTGTTATATGAAGATCTTTCCAAGGAGAGACAGTCACAGGAGGAGGATGAGGAGGTGGAACCGTTTGCTGTTCCTGTTTTAGTGTGTGGAACAGTTCCCTCCAGCGTTCATCCTGACGTTGCATTTGTTCATGGTATCTCCTGACTTCTTCCTGGTGTCTTTTATCTGCCTCAATTTGCTGCACAGCTAGCCATTTCATCAGGTCAGCAACATCCATGGGTAAAGTCTTTTCAGGAGATTCAGCAGCAATTGTCCCTGCTGGAACAGCAGCACCTAGCTCCTCTGCTTCTATATTATGCTGTGCCGTCCGTTTGACTTTCGGAATGGCTCCTAGGCTTTCCAGCTGTTTGAGGTGTCTTGCAGCAGCTCTTTTTTTTAGTTGCACTCAGTTTGGTTTTACTACCCAAGGAACGGGTTTTATACATAACTCCTTTAAATATGAGTACTTGGAACAATACTCAAAAAAAATTATCCCGCTTCTGACACCATATGTGAAGCATGGGATTTTTCCAAAAGGATAAACAGGCCTTTGTAAAAAAATAATCCAAAGGAGTTTATTTTAAACAGCAAAAAAAACAAACACAAAAAACACTTTGGGATGAAAAACAGTCCCACTCTGTACAACAGTATCCTTGAACTTCAGGCTGTTGTCTTCCTATAGAGTTATATGGTGTTAACAGCACAGCTTTCCACATTCATCTAACCCTGTGTTTCATGGAATACTTTTATACAAGTGGGAAATCCCACAATCCCCTTTTCATTTTTTCCCCATAAAACACCACAGATTCTGCTGGCCTGTCTCTTATATGGTCCAGAGCAACACACCCTGCAGCAGCTGCACTAATACAGGTAAGTAAAAGATATAACACAAAACACTATTGTTTTAACAATAATTGTACAAAGTGTGAACATTTCCTTAGTTCTGGTTTCATTGTTCCCTGCTGGCAAAAACCCAAAAAGAAAGGAAAATAGAGCATTAGGTGGCCACCTAATGAGAAAAGCCCAAAGGGAAAAAACAGCATTCACACACATTCACACAGGCCAGACCAGGGGAATTCATGTACCACAACCAAGGTTTCAAATATAGCAACACTTAAATGCACAGCAAAAACATTTTACATCTTCACAGCGTGCACCTGGTGCAACTTTTCCAGAAGTTACATACCATTACCACCCATCTGGATGAATTTGTGTCTACATTGGCACCTACATCTGTATCACCACTTGTAATAGCTATGCCTTCCATTGCCATGACCAGTCCCAGCCTGCACCTGTCTCTACTTGACCATTCAGAGACCCCCATACGTGTGGCAGATCCTCAACCAATGTATGATCCACTTTGGGGTCCTGTCTCACCAATTTCCATCTGACCGTGACAAGGTCGCATTTATCATCAGCCTGCTGTCTGGTGAAGCCTTGACCTGGGCGTTACCCCTCTGGGAGAGAGGGGATCCACTGACAGGGGACCTCTTTGAAATGCAATACCTCTGTTGCATCATCTTTGCTCTGGTTCCATCAAGGCGACTCCACGGTAGGCCAATATGCCATCCAATTTTGCACCTTGGCCTCAGAGCTTGCATGGAACAATGAGGCCCTCATTGCTGCCTTCTGGGGGGGCCTTGATAGATGCATCAAGGACTAGCTGGCTTGTCGTGACATACCTACCACCCTTGACGACCTCATCGCTCTAGCCACCCAGATAGACATTTGCTTTGCAGAAAGAGAGCTTGAGCTTCACCAGCAGCCTGTGTTCTCCCGGCCTCACAAGCCTTTGTACCAGAATTTCTTAACCTCCATCACCTGGCACCCATTTCTCCACCTGATGAGGCCATGGAGCTGAACCGTACTCATATCACCCTGGAGGAACGTACTAGTTGATGCAGCTTAAACCTGTACTGTGGTGGTGCCCGACACTACCTAAAGAACTGCCCAGTCCACTCAGCTGCTCCCCAGAAACCCAAGTGCCAAGGTTTCTTGGTTGAGGTGACCCTGAACAATGGTGCTGCCACTCCTTGATTGACCACTCCGATCACTCTCCGTTACTCGTCTGGTGCTACCCTCTTCTAACTCTGGTTCTTCTGAGAAGTTCATCCACACATTACTACTGGAAAAGCTCCTACTCGCATTCATCCTCTGTGGCTGCCTGTGCGTGCACAAGCGCTCCTTGGGGCACATGCAGCAGCCTTCTGTCCCAATTACCTGCCTCTTGACCTGTGACCCCTGACTATAAAAGGAACTTGTTGCCCTTGTTCCAAGGTCAGTTAATTGTTATCTTCCTACATACAGCTTGATCTCTGGCTGCTATATCTCTGCTGTTACGGTGTGCTACCTGCCAAATACCTGCCGCTGCACCAGTCCGTTATACCTGCTGCTGTACTAAGTCTGCTACCTGCTTGGGACTGCGTTACCTGTCTACGGCTACACCTGCTGTGACCTGTCACCACTACCAGTGTCTGGTGTCACTTTCCTGCATTTTATACCATGTATGCTAGTGGTGGCCCAGAGGATCCACATATCCAGCGTTCTATTCCCTGACAGAGATAACATATTCTTATAAATCCTGCTTGCTTTTTATTTTTTTTTTTTTTTTGCAGTCCAAGAAATGTTCCTGTCAGTCATGTCTTGATCTACCTTATCATGGCTATATTAATAGAACCCATAAGTTTCCACTTCTTCGTCAGACCTGAACCAGAATTTATTGGAATTTTTCAGTCTTTGAATATTTGTTTCTTTTTGTTTCAGATTTATAAAATTGACTTTTTGAGTGTTTTCTACTTTTATTTTGTAAAATAAGCTCAATGTGCTCACACCATGCAATTTTTCACAGATATACCTGGCACAAATGACAATTTTGAAAGGGTTGTCTAGGTGTATCGCAAAGGGCCACTAGGTTACTATGGGCAAAAGAATGAGTTTTAGACCTAAACAGTTTGATACATGTGGTCCAAAGAGTGTACTGTAGGTCATGTGTGGAGTTGTTGTTCAGTTTTTAAGGTTGGTTAAAACTGTTCTGCTTTATGCAAATGTAAGCCTTGACTTGGACACCTTACATTCACAATTTCTAAAAATACATTCCCAATAAGTCCTTTGTAAACTGCAATAGCACACACATTATCTCTAATGTTCTAGGTTCCTGTTTGCATAAAGTTTGGTGATACTACCTGGAAATTGAAAATCAGAGTAGAAGAAGATCTTTTTGCCTCTGTTTCAGCTACCACTGTTATACATTGGGTATTCCAAAAGCACTAACTGCTGCCTTGGGACTTTGAACCCTTGCAATTATTCAGGGTTCAATGAATTCAATGGTGTATTAAAACATTTTGCAGAAGTGTTACAAAAGTCTATTACTTCAAGCTGAAAAGATGTTTGGAGATTAAATATGAGAATGAGCCAAAGTTAGTGAACTAAAGAATAGTTGGAAAAGAAAATGATGTGTGTTCTGGAATAGGTAAATCAGTATCGTGACCTTAATCCTATTGAGATGATGTGACATGACCTTAGGAGGGATGTTAACGTAAGGCACCTCAAAAATGTTTAAAAAATAAATCACATTTGCCAAATTCATCTTTAACACTGTGCAAATCTTGTTTTTGAAATATTTATTGGAAGTGGGTGCTAATAATAATAAAATATGTGAACAGTATAGCTTTATTATGTGAAGAAAAGCTCGGCTCCCGAGTTATGAAGCAACACCATTACATAGAGAGTGCGTTATACTTACATCTGTACTGACTGCAGCCGGGCCCTGCCCCCCTCTTTGTGCAGGCAGGATGACAAATTTCAACGATGAGGCCCACCCACAGGGCGGGGCCTTGCTGATTTGAATGGTGATGCATCCCGGCTGCTGCCAGAAGAAAACTCGCGTGTAGAGAGCTCTGACTATGTAATGGTGCTGATCTGTAACTCGGGGGTCAGGCCTTCCTTCACACAGTGCGGGCCCCTCTTACTATGTAATGCCATCAGGCTCCTCAGCCCTCTATTCAAGCCCCCACAGTCTGCACAGCCTGTATACACTCATACCTACCACTATATGGTTACTGTATGGTGGTAACATACAGTCTGTATAGCCTGTGTCCACTTGTATCTACCACTATATGGTCACTGTATGGTGGAAATATATAGTCTACAGAGCCTGTGTACACTGGTTTCGATGACTATATGGTCACTGTTTAGTAGTATTATTTATCTTGGCATAATGGTTTACATTCAGTAACAGTATGGTGCTATTATTCAGTATCTTTATGGGGGAGATATGTGGTGATGAAGTGGTGGTATTATTTGGTTTTATTAGTCTTGGTATACTGGTTTGGTCATTAACATTATAGTTTTATTAGTCACCATATGGTAGTGATATGTGACGGTATAATTTGGTCTTTGTATATTGTTGTTTTTTTGCAATATTGGTCTGGGTATACTGGTTTTGTCATTAACATTAGAGTGGTGATCATGAGGCGGTATTTCCTTGCCTTTGTATACGTACTGACATGCACAATATAAATAAACTGTGCGTTGTAAAATCCAAGAACTAAAACAATGGCACAATTGCATATTTATCTTTTTCTGGGGTGAGGGCAGAGTAGGGAGTGAATGGGCCCATGGGGTTGGCTGCGGGGCCCAGATGCTTGGCCCCAGAAGCTGTATGGGGCCTGAAGTTTCTGATGGAAGCCCTGCCTGCAGAGTCTTATTGCTAGAAAATGGCTTTGAAAACTTCTCATTTAGCTGATGTGTTAATTACTGTTATATACCCGCACATAGTCTGAACAGCAAGTGTGATTCTAAAGCTGACCGTGTGAAGCTGCATGTTGAGAAAACTCCTTTAAGACCGGAAGATGGGAGAGAAGAATGACAATGAACTATCCAAGAAAAGAGAGTTAGAGAGTGAAGAGTAGCAGTAGAAGTAGCCTTTGAGCATGACAGCTGACCCTTGGCCTGGAGCCTAGGGAGAGAGGCTACCAAAGTCCAGAGAGAGTGAGAAAGAGAGAGAGGGGGAGAGAGAGAAGAAGGCCTGCTTAGATTTTCTCTGAAAAATATATAAGTAGAGCTAATGAAGTGAACTCTGCAAAAGTGAATTGTCTACCTGTGAAATGTAACATGCTATAAGTTTGTGCCGTGGGTAAAGCCTGCAATTTCCCAGCTGTAGGTTTCTATTATTCTAGTGCCAGTGTCACGAGGCGTGCCGTGTTCCCCCCTCTAGACCTTTGACGTGCTCATATCTGCATCCTTTATCCCGGCCATCTGTTACCCATCCTGCTCCCATCCTCTGCTTCTGATCAGCGTGCACATACCTGTTCTCTAGGCATGCGCCAGCCAACTCTTTAAAATTTAAAGGGAAAACGCACCGCTAATTACCAATCAGCATTCACTAGAACCTTTATTAGGTCACTTCCCCCAGCACTCCCTGTCAATTCTTTGGTGTGTCTTCCACTAGTTTTCTTCTTTTCTACATTTGATTCCTGGTATCTGACTCTATTCATTTGGACTTTGACTATTCTCTGCCTGCCACCTGCACTGATGTTACTGCGATGACCTGATTACTTTATGCCTGCTGACAGCCCTGACCTCTCTGCCAGTGACACAAATACACTTCTACCTGCTCCTTCTGAACCATGCTGCACCTCAACTTTAGCGACCTGAGAGTCTCCCGCAGTGAAGTCCATCCTGCCTTGCGGTGGGCTCTGGTGAATACTGGGGGGCTTCTTAGACTCCGCACCCTGGCGTGCTTCAAAGTCATTTCTCACAGTGATCCAGGCGATCCACCACCTGTGTCCGTGATGTTTGACAATACCATGTGTGACAATACAAACTGGTCATGGATCCCGCCAAGGTACTCTGCCAGACATCCAAAACCTCGTGGTCGAAGTGACCTGTCAAGGCGTCCGTCAAGAGCAGCTATTTGAGATGCCAGACCTGAAGTCTCATCACAACCATATGAGATTGGTACTAAAACATTAACGAGTCAATTGTCTCTATGCCAAGCTCGAGATTGAGCTCTTTTTGAGCAGTCCAGCTTGCCTTTTCACAGGTACATTGTCTCTAACAAGGGGTTGCAAATGGATCCATCAAAATTGTCTATTGTTCTCTAGTGGTCTTGATCTGCTTCAGATTATCTAACATTTCTTGGGGTTTGCAAAAAGCTATCATCAATTTATTCCCCACTACTCCACCTTCGTGGTGTCGATTGTGGCTCTTATTAAGAAAAGCAGTAACCCTAAACTTTAGTCCCCGGAAGCTGAAGATGCTTTTGCCCATCTTAAAGTCACCTTTCCCACAGCACCCAAATGGTCATTATGGCCAAAGAGTTCAATTTTAGTTTTGTTAGGCCAGAGGGCATGTCTCCAAAAATGTAGGTCTTTGTTCCTGTGTGCATTTGCAAATATTAATCTGACTTTTATCTGGCTTTTCTTCCTGGCAGAGTGGCCTTTCAGCCAATGTTGATACAGTACTTGTTTCATTGTGGATAATGACACAATCTTACAAGCTTCCGTCAGCATCTTCACAAGGTCTTTTGCTTTTGTTCTTGGGTTGATATGCACATATCGGACCAAAACATGTTCATCTCTGAGAAACAGAACCTGTCTCCTTACTGTGCGGTATGATGGCTGGACATTCTCATCTTGTTTATACTTGTGTGTAATTGTTTGTAAAGATGAATGAGGCACCTTCAGGTATCTGGAAATTTCACTCAAGGATGTTTCAAACTTGTACAATTATCTTCCTGATATCTTGGCTGATTTTTTTAGACTTTCCCATGATTTTTCATAGTTTCATAGTTTGTAAGGCCGAAAAAAGACAAGACGTCCATCCAGTTCTGCCTGTTGTGATTAAGGGTTTATCCCGGTAAGGAAAAAAAAACCAATTTTAG